>JABFPT010001543.1:0-15764 GCA_022817245.1 Nixonia krombeini | reverse complement strand
ACCGCATCAAACGTTTAATCCCCGATGATTTTCCAACGAGAGAAGCGACGGAGGCACGGATTGAAAGGTGGATTCCGCCATTTTACAGGCGGTTTGATTCTTTTCTCTCCCTCCTATGCTCCTCCTCACAGTGATCTTTTTCTACCGGCGAGAAGTTTATGCCCGCTCTCGATCTTCCGGAGTATCATTTTCGACCGGCTCCTTCTATTCTCGTCCCAATTTCTCCTTTTTTACAGACCGTTTGTACTTACTTTGCATGCTAGTGAGGAAGCTATTGATAGAACTCGTCCCGAAGGGATTTAAGTATCCCGGGGATGAGAATCCCTCGAGGTCGTCCTCGTCCAAATCAGGCAGACCGAAGACCGGTCGGATGGGTCTGGCAAATGGATTGCTGCCCGGCAAAACGAGCACCGTGTCTACATTTTTCTTGTCCGCATCCTCGATCGATTCCGTTGACTCTCGAGATACACCTACAATTACAAGTATCGAGTGAGCCAAAAGCTTGACTAAAAAATACATTTTGGGGATTGCGGTGCATCTTTGCTCCCACATTCAGCCTTTAATTAGATTCGGGCTTAGTCGAAACAGTTTTCTACACATTTCGATTTTCCTTTTCACCACGTCACATTAAATATCGGGAAAAGAAAAATTAAGAGGGAAAAAAGATGAAAACCGTAGTCGTACTTTATTATATTTGAACGTGCGTAGTAAGAAAATGTTTGTGATCATCATATCTGAAACATCCTCAAATTGTGGTAAAACAAATTTTCAAAAAACTACAATCGCATTATACATTGCAATTACTACAATTGAAAATTTCGAATGATGCGTTAACCAGGCGTAGTTTTTTATTACAACGTCAAAGAATTCAGTTGTTATTAGCAACGCGCGGAATGCAATTTGAGGTTCATTTACTAACAAGTGTTTATAGGTTATGTTTTCGTTCTCTACAAATATACACATGTTTCAGAAAATCTATAAACACTAATTGGTGCAATATTATATAATTTGCCTAAGCGTTTGCAGATATCGAGGATTGTTTACGTCAATTAACAACGTTGCCAATTTGCCGAGTTGGTAAATAAATGAAAACAAAAAGAAACGCAAAACAATGAAAAAAAAATTTACTGTAATTCGTACGAGATATCCGATTATTCATAAACTCAACCGACTATTCAATCGCTATAACCGGACATTGTTTCTAAGTGCAAAACTCACTTTTCCATTTCCCCGTCTGCCACGAGTTGTTTTTATTCTACGACGCGAAATAAGAACTAACTGTACCCGAATTTCAACCATAGCTGTTATTGCCGGAACAACGAAAGCCGTTATTATTCCGTCCAACTTTTTCCCTTTATTAGAAATCAATTTTTCCCGGCGGAGGATTTTCAAGCTGGAGGTTTTCCCGTGAGCGATAAAGTAATCTGCCAATACCGTCGACGTATGAAAAATCTATGACATCTCGCAACGAAGTTTGATTAATCTCGGTAAATAGAAACCCGCATAGATGCCTTCGCGACTCGGCAGCGACTCGAGGTAACAAACATCGCGCGTTCTCGGCGTAGCTTGGCGCGAGCGTTGTTTAGATTATTTATTGAAAATCCAAAGACCGCAGGCCCTCGTCGACGCGATCGCGCCCGTTTCACGCCCGTAAATTATGCTGGTCCGATAATTGGATTATAACTAAATTCGCAAGTAGGTTCTAACGTTCGGGAGGCGGCTTCGGATCACGGGGATTTCATTCGTCTCCGTTTACTGCGAAATTATCGCGAACTGTATTATTACTCCTCGCATTATTAATTCCCTTGTAAATAATTGCTCGCCTTGTAAAATGCTCTTTTAGAAGCGACGGTTTTCCATTCTCAGAGTAATGGTTGTTTTCATTATTGGAACACCTGCCGGTGATACGGCAAAAGAGACCTTCTTTCCTCCTACTAAACTTTCGCTGCGAGCGCTGAATAAATGAGCGTGATAAATCGCGTTATTATGCCCGCGTCTATATCCGCGACGATGTTCGCGGGACACTCGTATTGTTAAATTGAACAGGATTTGCGGGGAATCGCTATCGACAAAAGTGTCAAGACACATTCAATTAATAACAGAGTCTTCGGCTTCGATGCATGCGTCACCTTATTTGCATGCGCGACTTCCCCTCGAGCCAAGCCCTGCGGCCAACCTCGGGCCTTATTGGTTAACGATCAATGACGCGTATACTTCATTTATATTCCATTTTTGTCGCGGCCGTCGAAAAGTTTCGACATCCCGGCAACTTTGCAATGCGATTTTCAACTAACGGAAATGTTCTTCTCAACAATCAATATTTAAAGCGAGAGAATTGTTTTCTTCGAATCTTCTTCGGCCCTCTTTTTACCTCGACCTTGAACCTACTCAAAAACACCGTCCGATTTGATCACCGCGCTGAGAGACAAAACTGAGGAATTATCGCGGTTTCAGCGGATTTGCTTGTCTTACCGGCGTATAAACATCGCTCACTTTCAACGCGAGAACGTGGCAATAAAATTTTCACGGGCAATCTCAGAGGTATTAAACGCGTGTTACGCGCCGCGTAAAAAATCCGTTGTTTGCACGCCTGCTGCGGTTAACGCGACGTGGCAGACGCGTCGTCGTGCGGTGTTTTGATCGATATAAATTGCAGGATGTTCAATTAACGATATCCGGGCACATTTCAAGAGTAAGATTTAAATGTTCGTTTTCTCGAGCGTAACGCGTTTGTCGTCTGGGTGCAGAGCATGTGTAGAAACAAAAAACAGGGGTGCGACCGTGAAATAATTCCGCAAGGTAGAAGTTCCCGATTATCGGTGCCATTTGCGTCGTGTAATTATTCACATTGTCACTTATTCAATTCACGATGACGATTCGTGAGTCATGCCGCGGGATCGAGTGATTCATTTTCGACTCGCCCTTCGTCGGAGAAGAATGTCGAATGCGTTAGAACGAATGAACGAATTTGCAGCGAGCGAAGGTATGGGCGACGATGCAACTATTTTAAGCGGACTGTCGACTTTCCTCGATTACGCTTTAAAATACCGTCGTTAAAGTAAAGCGCGATCGCGCAACTTGTCACGATTCGCCTTTTCGTCAAACGGCCCGTTGTTGTCACTGCGCCGTTGTTTTAACCCTGTTTTTTTGTGTAATTGGGTTAAACTGGCTCAATTAAACGAACCTTTTTCCCCTCATTTACATGCAATTTAATTAATAAAGTTATCACGAAAGTTTAATTGGACGGCGGCGATACTCGCGTGGTGCACACGAGACGTAATGCGACTTTCAATTGTGGCTCGGAAGAAGAGACGCGGTTCTTTGCGAAAATATAATTTAACGAAGAGTCGCTGCGTGTGTCGAGGAGGAGACACGGTTTATTGCAAGCGCAGAAGTGTCGTTGACCGTAGAGTAGGATAAGCACATTCGTCTAACGGTGGCACTTCTGCGATATACGTTCTTTGTAGGGCAAATGAGTGCGTTGTCCCCGACATTTTGCACGACAGTTGATTATTCGACTCAAATTTCAATTGTTAATCCCCTACGCTTTTAATTCTAATCTCGAATGCGGGCATCGGACGGCGGTCTTTTCATCGCTTTTCCAAAGAGTCGGACAGATCTCGGGGAAAACGCGTTATAAAAAATACCCTACTCTCCGACCGCACTTTCTCCCTCCATCGCGTTATTTTAAAACCAAAAACGCCAGTTTTTGTCGGTGCGCCGATGTAGTTGTCAAGAGAAACGACGATAACGATAAGAAACAGTAATAACTGGATTAAATTATTCGAATGTAGTTAACACCGGCATTCCGCTGTAATATTAAACACGGCGGTTGGTCGGAATTCACATGAAACTTTCTCAATAAAATGTACTGTCGCGGCGGATAGAATTTCTTGCAAAGGCCTTTCTGGTGCTCGGCCAAGTTACGCCGCCGCCGTGCTCTTCGACGTCTACTATACATTTAAACGAAATTTTACTACTGCAGTGGATCTTTTTTTACCGAGCGCTCTCCCTCCGCCGAGATTCTTCTGCCGGAAAATCATTCGCGAAAACAAGATTATATCGCGTTGCGAGGGAGAAACCTCGGCGATAAAATAAAACTGAAAATATCGATCCACTTTCGGCGCGAAATTGTACTGCATATCTGAGCCGCGACGACCGGCATTTTATTAGCATAAATTTGCAAGCTTTCAACATTTTCTGTCAACAGTTATCGATTAACGCGTGCCCGATACGCTCAATTGAACGATAAATTTATTTGGGAAAATCGGCGCCGGGAAAAAAACCGATTCGTTCTTAGCCGACACAGACGAGAACACTCGCCGATTTAATCGTCGCTTCATCCGGCTAATTAGCGATATTTCGATCGAGCGCACGGCGAAGTACGAATTTAATAACGCGCGGAGAGTATCCGCAGGCGCGTGTGTGTAGGATGTGCGAGTTGAGTAAGCAATTTATTCATTTAGAATCCGAGGGCTGCAACGAGGATGATGAGAAGCGTCATTGCCGCGGTGTCGTACGTGAGTATCGTTGCCTTCGAAATCGCCGGTCAAAGGAACCGATCGTGAGTTGAAACCGAAGTTCGTTTCGTTGACAAATATATCGTGGCAAAGCAGACGTGGAATCGACTGTGCGTTTAATTACGGCGAAGCGGTTCGTTATACCGACCGAAACTTTTAATTATATTTAATAAAGGCCAAATTGAAGGAGACGAACTTTCGCCAGACGGCGCTATCGCAGAAATGACGCAACGCGCTGCCGAACGGCAGATCGCCAGATAAATCGGTGGCGAAGTACGTTTTAACGAATTCGCCCGGAATAATAGGATGTTTGGGATTTGTCAAAAAAAAAAAGTCCACCGACGCGCCGTTTCGCAAACGACCGAACTGCTCGTTCGTCAAATGATACACGCGCTTTTGGAAACGTTATCCGCTAATTAATAGGATTACGACGGGTCTTACGATCGCGATACCAACAATGAGATTTTTCACGGCGCGCCATCAATTTTCCGAGCGATTAGCAATACAATAATTACGTTATACGGATAACAAGTGGCATTAAAATGATCGGCGGCTGAAGGGTCGAAAGGCGCGGGTTATTGATTATAGAGCGGAATAATTAACGGCTAATTAAGCCCGTGTGATTGATACATCGAGCGATAACCCATTCGCAACGTTGGGCAGAAACGTTTCGTTAAATTTCAAGGATATAAACGAAATTACGTCGTATACGTAACAAACGAAATGTCCCATTACTGTCTCCAGACAAAAGCTCGGCGCGCGGAAACTGACAACATTATAAAACTTTTAATCGAAACATAACCCGCCCGACGCACGCAAAGAAAGTATTTTACATCGCGTTACGCCAAAAAAGCGTAATTACTCTCTCACGTACAGTTCCGAATATTACGCGTTACGCGAGCCTGCGAATCAACGAGGCTCGGTGTATAACGTATATAAACGACATTGCAGGTAAATATTGCCAAAATGTTCGACTTATTACGCGATAAATATTACAATTATGGATTTAATTAAATGTATTGTTAAAATATGCTCTCGGTTCGCAGGGGGATTTCGTTCGCATTGGTAACGAGAAATACAATAAACTTGTCATATTTATCGTACGCGATTAAAACTAGTACATTTTATAGACGCAGCCGATGTGGATGAATTTCGTTGCCGGTTTAACGCGGGGATCAATTTCGCGAATTACAATGCCATTGCCTCGCGAAATTACAACGGAAGCGTGTTTTTCACGAGCGGCGGTGCGCGCGCGCGCGTGTAAGGCGAGATTACGTAATGGTATCAGAATCAATTTCATTAAGTTCTTATGTCAATATTATGCAACATCTTTGACGTTTCACGGATCATTCCACAGTTGGCCGACTGTCTCGTTTTCGGCATGCATCTTCGCGTGCTTCTCGCGTAATTCCCGTACACGATGGAAAATTTGCAGGACGTGGCAAAACCCTGCGAATTTTCATCGACGGCGGAAGTTTGCATTGTCATTTGATTCATTTCTATGCAATTTCAGAATTAGGTACATTTGCAGATTTTATTTCACCAAAGATCGACAATCGCGAGTCATGTTCGTATATCGCTACATTCGTATCGTACGACATTGAAAAAAAAAAAAAACATGATTTTAGTTTTTTGACAAATATATCGACTGGCGAATAAAATTTGGAGAGAAAATAAAAGCGAACTCATAGATACAGATTCATCGGTTACGATTCCCTTGCGCCTGACCAAGTATTTTTATCGACTGTGGCGCGCGATTTAAATTCAATAAAAGGGCTATACGAGGAGCGCGGCGCCGAATCGTGCCAGGTACTCGGCAATTGCTACGTACTGGTAATTCTTTTGGTCCGCTTAGCGAAAGCGATCCCCACGAACACGTGGCACAAATCATACATCGCATTGATCCGCTGTCTATACGCGCACCTATACACACCTACGCCGAGCATCGTTGGCCAACGGGGGCAAAAATAGAGCAGAAACGGTAAAAATCACTGCCTTTGGCGCAGGCCAAACTCGCAATCTGGCCTTCGTGTGTGTAATTTTACTTTCGTGGTTTTAATGACGCCGCTATGTGTACGTGCTCTTTGCCATAAAATTAGCATATCGTGGTACATATTAATTTACTCGGCGCTCCGAGTTCGCACGCAGGCGTCGCGAATACGAGCCAGGTGGACGAAATTTCGGCACGATTGCTGCGACAACGAAACGGATCGGGCCGCTTTGGCGGCTGCTGGATATTTCGAAATTGCATTTCGCCCTTTCCACCAAGACAAAAATGGGGAAGCGAACAAAACGTTCATCCGCTTCTTCGTCTTTCCCGTCGATTTGAACCGACGTTCGGGTGGAAAAATCCCGCTCGAGTGGAAATTTTCAGCGCTAACGACGAAAAGTGGAAAGAGCGTAACTGCCGTGCACCAAAGACGAGAGGAATAATGACAATGCGGCGACACGCTTCGCCGTCATGTGATTGTTCACTCGAAGTGAAAACATTCGCGTGTCGCCGGGCGATGCTCGTTTAATTACGGTTATTTAGCTTCTTTTCCCATACGCGCGTAACCGGGGTTTCATTCATTCGCGCGAAGACGAGTTGGCGCGTGATAACGCTGGTAATTACACGCCACTTGTTCGCCGCCTTGATGAAAATGCAACGACCAGCAACGACGAACTCTTTGTTCGAAGCGAATTGCAGATCGCGGATGGAGCGTCGCGACGCCCATCTCGTCAAGGCTCGCGTCATATTAGCGCGCATCAGAATTACCGTTCCAGACTAACGGAAAAGATCCGGTGTTTCGCGCTTCCCCTTTCTGTACCCGTCTTTGATTAAAAGTGTCAATCAGCCGGTGAGCGCGCGTTTAACAGGAGTCAGTTACAATGGTCCCGATTCAAAGCGATCAATATTGGATCCCTGTTATTGGATTTGCATTTTATAGGGACGGGAAATGAAAAAAAAAAAGAGGAAGATAGATTGCCAACGGTTTACAAAGACTTTTCGAAACGATTCCGGAGACTCGCTTTTTTCCACCGAGCTTACACTGTAAATCTGTCATCGCGGAGATTATCCCCCTCCCCCCTCTCCTCTCTCACCGTGTAGCACACCCTACGGTATTTAAATACCTCGGGGCTTTTCTCAAAGCCCTTCATTATTGCTATTTTTTTTTTCCCCAAGGCGTATGATTGCACTGCGACGCGTAACACGACAAATTTATTAACGGCCTGTTTACGGTCCCTTTCAAACACTCTGTAAGCCGGGGGTATTCGAATATCCCGGTGTTTGCACGATTCCGCGATAAAAATGGTGTGTGCGTAGCGGTTGCGTTTGATCGTTGGATTACGAAATCAATTCTCAAGTGACGCGGCAAGCGAGCGGATTTGGTAATGAAGCAACAAAGGTAACGAAAATTGTCACGACACATCGCTTGGTAAAATGCGCGATCGCGCCGTTTGAATATCGGCCGTTGCATAAATTACGCGCCGTTTCACACCTCGGACACGAAAAGAGAACGACGATGCGTTCCGCAATGACTCAATCAATCAAATATCGCGTGCACCGCGTGTTCAATAAGTCGTATCCGGTCTTTAACACTTTCGGCACGGGAGACATAAATTTGTACCCTTCCGTCGATATTTTCGAAAACAGTGTTTTGAGTAAAACGCATTGTTCAAGGTTACTGTACAGAACTAGTAAAGAGTTACGAGTTCAGATATATCCGTAAATTACTTTCGTCATTTCATTACAAAATAGCGGACGGAAAGCAGAAAAACGCTGCGTTTAACACGTTCGCGCCGGCTCGTACCACCGGTGGCCCGCACTAGACTATCTCATCAGACGACGCGTACCACCGGTAGTGCGCATCGCCAAATATCGTAGGATTATGTTTTTATTTTTTTTTTTCAAGCAACAATCGTGCGCCGCCAGACGAAGCGTAGCATGAATTCGAGCGCCGCCTCACAGCGAACAACATGAAAATCGTGAACGTGTTAAAGAGCTTCCTTAAGATGTTAAAATGTTGTCACATCGCCGTTCCATTTGCGGATTTTCCGATATAATAATTCGCAATAATTCAAGTAACTGTAAAGATAAAAAGTCACATCGCGAAGAGTCTACAAAAAAGAAACGTACCTTTCCCTTTTCTTAATTTACTTCTTTCTTCTCCATTGCTAGAAACGGCACGTCTCAAAAAAAAAAAAAATATTTCAACACTACGAAAATACTCTTTTTTTACAAATTACCAATCCTCGCTGTCTCTCGTTGATCGCGTTTCGTGTATTTCCCTCCTGGACGGGGAAATTTGCGCGCAGAGCCGTCGCATCGGCGTGCGGATATTCCGTTAGTGGCGTAAGTGTGCGTGCGCCTGTGTGCGTCTGCGTTGCTACACAAGAGCCAGTTACCAACGGGTGACCGCATCGTCGGCCCTACGTTCGCGTATATAGCGATACGCGGGGATAATGCAAACGAGACACGTTAATAACGAGTTCCCAACGAATCTCTCTATTTTAGGCGCGGAGTTCGATTCCCATTTAGTTCGTCGGCCGCTCCGGGAGGGCTTATAATTGTTTCATGCTCGGTGGTCGTTTACGGCCTCGCAAGAAATGACTGCGCGCGCCTAATTGGATCGTTTACCGATCGGCCGCTGCACACCTTCGTAATTCCTACGCCGTGTCTTTCCCGCTGTACGCGCCAACGAGCCGTTCATACGCGCATTTCTTCAATCTCAATTATGCGGAAAAACAAGGTGGAAGTGACGGAAATGCGAAGGACTGAGTGCGCGAGGCTCGCGAAAAATGCCGTACCGAGGCCTGTTGCGCTGATAATTTATTCACGCGCCGACAACCTGCTTTCTGGCGAATGTGTATAGTAAATAAAACACGTCGTACTTTAAATAACGCGAAATAACGTCAGGGCAGTCGTCCGCGGCGTTAATTTCGAAAATCCATCCAACGTCGGAGGAGACGTTTGTCAACAAAGCGGTGCGCAATCGCTCTACGTCGAGCCGTGAAAGAGAGCTTTGTGTATTTTTACATAACCGGTAAATGGATATGCGCAAGTCCCAGCCGAGACACATTGTCGAGCCGAGCACTTCCTGCATTTATGCATTATCAATATATTCGTCGACTACTGGTGAACTATGAATATGCACAAGTGCCATTATTTAATCTTTTCTGTATCACGCGCGATCTTTAACGGCCCTTTAACGCGTGTCATTAAGGGAAAAGCTGATCGGCTGAGGATAATGCGCGTCGGAAAAATGAATGAAAAAAAAATGAATGACGCGATAAAGTGACGCAATGTTGGAAAATACGGGTAGTTTTGTTCGCGAAATCAACACCTCTCGCCAAAGATGAATTATCGGTTTGATTCGATAAAATGAAATGCAACGTTCGTCCGATTAATTCGCATCTTTTGTCGCACTGCGCGCGGACGTTGATTGTGTAATGTGTTCAAAAAAGTAGCAGGTAGTGATATGGGAAAACACTGTACATGCGTAGTATTTTAGGTAGATTTTTCAATTAGTATAGTGCACGTACACACATGTATATTCGTCCGCCCGGTATTACCGTACGTGTGTTTGTTTAAACTAGGCGGACGCGAATTACATTATTGTCGAGAAAGCAAAGAAAGAAAAAAAAAACTGAACACCACATTTCACAAAATTTTAGATGACGCGCAAAAAGTATGTATATAATAATCCGCCTCTCGTTTTTAGCCTTGGGGAATTGCTGGCTTCCCATTGTATCCGAAGTGCATTATTCCTGTTTGAAATGGATCCCCCTGAGCATCGCGACAGACGTTTCCCATTGTAAAATTGGAATGACTTATGAAGAACGAACATAACGGCAACGGGAGAAAAGCCTAATTTGAGCGACGTCGCGCTATACCCGCGCTCTACATTAGTACCACGTCTCCATAATGCGCGATTCAACAAGCAAAAATTCGTCCCTTGTAGGCAAATGTACCGGGTAATTTCGATTATTTGCCATGATAAGCAGTGATTATTCAAAAAATATTATCAACCTTTCTGCTTTCTCCTGCCGACAACACCGGTCCGACAAGTATTTTTTCATTGATTATCGTAACATGGAAATAAAAGATTGATCCTCTTTGTAAAAATAAAATCTCCATTTCCTAGTGACAAATCATTCTACGGTTACAGAAATTTCTTTCGCCATGACAATTTCTTTCTTACTGTTACACATTTTACCATGTTATTTCAGTCAATGTTTAATTCAATTGCAAGTAATTGTATGTAGCTGATAGGACGTATAACTTTTTTGTTGATGTCGAAATAAGTTTGACAAGGAAAGAACACCCTCGCCAAATGCAATAATTCGATGAATTTAACGTCGTGGATTGTTTCGAGAAGATGATGACACCGACATTATCATTTCGCCGTATTCACAAAAACCGATGCCGAAGCTAATTTTCATGGTTAACGAAGATTTACGTGTATACCATTAAGACCACGCATACCAACACAAAAGATTTTATGAATAATGATAATAATTTATTATTATCATGCGAGACGTATCAGAGGATACTAAACGTAAGTAGTCGTAAACAACATTTTTTTGCAAAATGAGCAATCTCGTATTAACAGCACGTGAGGCAGTTATTTGTATTACCCATTTATCATTATCCGCATTACCCGTATAAATAACTCGATATCCCTGCCTTTGTGTTCGCGATGTTATTGCTTATCACACAAAACGTTTATTTCTGTGCACACAACTATTCCTCATTTTCGATTGCCGGCATAAATCCCGAAGAAACGTTTGCAGGGAATTTCCTCGGAAGGTTTTTTAACCGTCTGCGAATATGAGATGTACGCGTATAGAAACGAGCGTTGTTTCAATTGACAAAATTTGACTAATTTGACTAACTAAAACAGTGCAAAGTTGTCGGTTTGGTCTTGGAAGTACTCGAACATCGCTATTCCGCAAAAAAAAGGAATATACCTTCGCGTTTTTTATTTGTATCCGCGTAATTCCAGTTGAATGACGATCTCTTTTCTTTTTTCTTAGCACTTGACGGTACTCGTTCACGGCGGCGGTTTCTTACGCGCTAATGCATTCGCGCAGAAGTGGTCGGCGTCTTCTATTATTTATTATCCTTTTTCATTTTGGAAAATTACGTTGAAGAAGTACGAGGCCATATATCGCATACTAATGACTGCTTATTCTCCTGTCATTGCCAGTCAAGGTAGTTTAATACCGCGTTGGATGTTTGTAAGGCGTTCACGTTCGGCGAAAAGAAGTGGAATGAGCTGGCGAATATTATGAGCCTGCGGCGTGCATGTGCTATAGACGAGTGGAAATGTCGCTTGAAAACATCGGATGTGGTGTACGACGCGGAGGTAATATTTATCAATGTCAAAAAACTATTAAAATCGGGTGTAAAACCGGCTTTGTTTCCTTCACGTAAGATACATCTGACAAGCTTGTTACCCCCACTCCTTCATCCTAACTAGTCATTTTGCTAGATATTTCGCTCGAAAGCGTTTAAAGTACTACTTTCCGTAAGAAGGTTCGGTAACTGACACAAAACCGCGTCATGTCAAATTACGTCGCGTGTTACAATCCGCCGCCTCCCCCCTCCCTCCGCAACCTTCACCCTTGTTACTTTTGACGGAGGGTGAAATCCTCGCATGGCGGTAAAAGCGTGGCGAGGAAGAGGAAAGAGTTGACGTTAAAAACAATGTTTCCCGTAAACAAGCGGGTCGAAAATGTCCATGTTTGGCGAGAGCGAAGTTCTCTACTTCCCCCCCCCCGTACGTTGCCAGCGGGAAACAGCGGCGCGCACATTGCGTTATTTACCGCCTCCACGTGCATGTATGTATTCATATTAATGCGGCCACATTACATTTTATAAAGTGAGAGTTAACAGTGAAATGTCGTCGTGTGACACACACGGAAATACGTGGCTGCACAAAGTGGAAACGTCGCAGTCCTTGGGAGAGTAAATTTTCCCTTTACCTTGTTTTCGTGACAGGCATACCGCGCGATGGTACAAGCCGTCGCGCACGTGCGCACGCCGCCGAAAGGATTAACTTTGGAAAGAATCCAGGATTACACGCTGTCGATTAATCATGGCGCACAATCACGCACGACCGATTTAATTGCGCGGTCGGTAACATCGTTAAGGACCTTATTAGTCGGTCATGGGGTGAAGCGAATCGCCGAAGGAGACCAAAGTGGATAATTTGCTCGAAGTTTTTGCCCGGTTTCTTCCCTCGGTTTTCACGCCCGCCGTTACATTCCACCGCCGTAGCCAATGTGCCTTTCCACCGCTTCTTCTGTACCCACAGATTTTGTCATTGTGTCGCAACGGACTGACGATCGCGATCCGCCGATTTAAAGCGGCGACATTTTTTTAAGGAAAATTTAGGTCGCGCGCCGAGATATTGCATTATTTATGGCTCTGTACGTTTTATTGATAATCATCCGAATATGCTCAGCCGATTCGATCGCCCGGTTTGCCCCGGCTTTGAAATACGAAACTGATATCGTATGTACAATGTAACGCGTTGCGCAACGTGCGATACTCATAATGAGCGAATAAACGTCCTAAAAAACGATGTTATTACGCTCCGGCCCGATGAAATGTTTACGCCAGCGAACCGATAACTCGCTGCAAACAAGGGATTGCATGCGAATGAAAACGAGTGTTTCTTAAAATTCGCGTTTAATGGAAATAGTCGTTACGCCGCGTTGCACGATACTTTTCGAGCCTTTAAATTAAAGTCGTAATTCCCCGACGCGGCAACCAATAATAAGATTTTATAGCGATCCGTGGATATGTACGTCACGTTGCCAGTGACATATCGCGTCATTAACCAACACTTTTCTGATAACACGCTTCGACACGGACTTTTCGTATCGTTGCGACAACAAGCGAACGTTGTTCGACTACGCGGCCCAACAAAGATTTCGGCGAATATGCTCCGTACATCCTTTTCATTTATAATTACTCATTTTGAAACAATCTATGCTCGGATGAAATAATCTGCCGGGGACAGATTTCTTTTGGAGAAAAATGTCGCGGAATATCGTACAAAGTTTTATCAAAGAGTAACGCAACACTCGTTCGACCGAAACGCGATACGGGATCCGATTGGAACACGACGCTATGTGCGCTCATAAAAGTAAAATGATGCCCACCAACGGTCTCTGCAAATATTTTCAAGGCGTAATGCGCCGTTCGCGAAACACGCCGTTGCTCACGATGCATCATCGATGGGCAGTTCCGCGTTAACGTATTACCATCCGCTCCCATCTTGCACAATGATGGAAATGGTATTCGTACCCAAATGTATCAGTAGCCTGTACGTTCAAACTTTTCTGACCAAATTGTGCAAGAATCCGACAATGCTACCGAACGAACACGCATAAAATATAGAACTGACTCGGTTCATCATAAATAACGACTATTGAGTAATGCTAATATTGAATTCCATTTGGGAAAAAAGATTGAGGAGATGATTTTTTTTAGCAATCTGCTTTTTTTATATTGCTTTTTTTATTCTCCAAATATTGACGTTGAAGAAATGTGTATGTAATTTGGTCAAAAGAATAAATTTTATTTAACATTTTATGTTGTTTGTTTGCTTCAAAATATACGCTTCATTAAAGTAGTAAAAAAGTGTTTGGTTAATAAACAATGGACCGGGGATTTTCCGCTTGTGTTTACGTACCAGAATATATTTAACAGATTTTTTGCGTCGCCACTGTTCGTACAACTTAGTTACATTTTTCAAACTGTAACGGAGCTTTCAAAAACAGTAGCATTATTTTTCAAGAGAAATCCATTTCGGGTACATTCTAATTAATTAAAATTTAATACAGTTATTTACGTTTTCATTTGTTTTGCATTTACAGTTCGGTTAACTTATTTCGGAAATGTTTGCGTCAATTTTAATATTTTGTTGTTTTTTTTTTTTAATTTGAATTACGTAATTGCAGTATTTTTTTTATTTGTAACAGCGGTATCCTGTAACGACTTTCATTATTACGATTTTCGAAATAATCATTCGTTACAACGGAAATACAAAGTTTATTTTCCTCGGTTCATGAATGTGCAAATGATACCAAGGCGTAATTATACAAGCTGTAATTTTATTGAACATTTTCAAATTATTCGAGAATAATGATGTTTCAACTCGCAAAACATTTGAGTGATCCTTCCATGGAGTTTTTCTTCTTATAATAAACTTTATGTAAACAAATTATTTAAATAGGCAATACATTAGTGGACAAATGGCATTCAAATTATACACATTTTTAATACGAACTTTCCGTAAAAGGTTTCGATAATTTATTAGCAAACATATCATAACATTTTATATTAATCCGAATTATAATTTCTTTGTTGCCAATCCAATACATTCAATTTTTTTTAATTTGTAAAACTAATTAATTTTTCAAAAACGTGCATTCCTATTGACCATATAAGAAACTTTTACAAATATTATTTACAAATACGTTAATAAATAATATGTTATTATAAATTGAGTAATAAGTTGAGACTTTCAATTTTTTATATTCAATGGACTGTACTATGACGAAAAGCACACTTCGATTAAAAAAACCGGGTTACAGATTGTGTATCCATAATACATGTACACTTTGTGTTCAGTCCACCCTTTTTTCAATACACGTATTGAAAATAAATTAGCAGAGAGTAGGTTAATTTTCTTTTCCACTATTTCTATTTAATTGGCAACATACGAAATGTTACAAAGATTAAATAATTGTTATAGTAATTAAGTTCAGAAATGTAACATTTCTATAGTAAAGATTTACTGACGATATTGAACAAAAGATGACGTTTTACATAAATTGTAAACGGCAAAGCGAAAGTGACATTTCGGATTCAACAGTTTCTTTTGTCCGTTCTCTTTACTCTTTGTATCTCTTTGTTTTTCTTTCTTGTTGTCCATTAATTCATTACCTGTGTGACATTGACGATGGCAATTTAATATGTGATTTTGAAAGTATGTATTTACAAAGATTTGACGTTTAATTTGCACAGAAGTTAGTAACTTCTTTGTGACTTTTTATATATTTATGTCAACTAAATTAAATGCTGCGAATAAAGTGCACCGCTCGTAGCGCATGCATTTCAATGTGTACTCCTAAAAAAGGGGAATTTACGTCCGTTTACTCAACAAAAGAATTTCTACCTTTGCAAGTATAATACGTTGCAGAAAAATATGCCAAATGGGCGTAATGAGGTAATGAATCATGTTT
>JABFPT010001542.1:12022-24519 GCA_022817245.1 Nixonia krombeini | reverse complement strand
GTATAGTGGCCTGGGGGCTGCTGGGCCTGTGGGGGCTGGCTGTTGCGCACTCGGCGCGGCCAGTTGCTGCTGCTGGTGATGATGCGCTGCGGCGAAAAGCGTAGGGCCCAGGGACGAGGCCCACCAAAGGTGACCCAGTTGATGTTGTTGCTGTTGCTGCTGCTGGTGATGTTGCTGTTGTTGCTGGTGACTCGAACTCGCCGCCGTGCTCGCTGTACCCGGGTACACCAAGGCTGGATTTACCAGCTGAGCGTACGGACCGACGGCCGCTGCAGCCGCTGCGCGCAACAAAATCTGGGAACGTGCGGCCCACAGAGCCTTTTCCTCGAGACTCAGGTTGCTCGCCGCACCCGCCTGCAGTTGCTCCATTTCGAAGGGAAATCGGTGCGGAAACCTCAGCGATTGCTGCTCCGCCAGCATCGATTCCATGGTCTCCCTGAAAGGAAAGCTGCTCGATTATGCGCGACGCCCTTCTCACTGAACACGAGGGTTTCGGTAGTAGACTTTATGTACGGCAAGGGGCTCTTAATTGATGGACACAAATGCGTGAAGAATGTAACGATTTACTCGTAGTACATACTCGATATAAGTATCTTGAACGAAATGAAGGGAAACAAAGTATAGTGTACATGAGTTAAATTATTCAATACGTTAGGAAACTTTTAGGAAAATGTGTATATTTAAGACTATATGATGCACATGTTAATAACTAACCTCTCAAAATCCGTAAGTCTCGACGAGTCTCTGAAACCCTTGGCGAAGGGATTGCTGTCTATTTTCAGTTTTGTAATCTGAAACACAAACCACAATGCTGCGTTACTAAATATGTCTAATGAAGGTATTAAAATCATATCGCTATAAAAGCTTAGTAATAGTAATCGATTGATTTAAAATACATGCGGGGTAATCTATGCCCTGCTGAATGACTGATAATCCTAGATCGTTCAAATGGGTCGCAGAAATCGCCGTTAAATTACGAAAGCGAAGCGGCAACGAATCGTGTCGGAAAAGCCTCCTCTCGAAAATGCTCAGTCCCATCGATCGGGAGTTAACGGCTCGTAAAATTAGCGTGGGGCCGAGTCAGAAAACACGAAATGCTCGATAACGATTGCAATACGAAGCGTATCGAGCCCCGACGATTTGAGAGACGTAAAAATGAGTTCTTTGCTAAACACCCTTTCGATTTGAATTGTTATTGTTGCTCTGTTCAAAAAGCATTAAACAAAGCGCAGAACTACATTTGCACAGTATTAACCAGTTAACTGTTCTTTTACGGAATAATAAATCTAACCTTAATATTATAAAACTTACACTCTCGGATAAGTAAATAGCAAGGTTGGATGATAATGATTACGTGACATTTGAGTCGTCCAGAATATAGCATCGTGCATTGTTCATGTAACCAGAATTACCGTTAATAATAGCAATTGTTTCTTCTGGCAATGCAATCCTTTATTAGCTATCTCGGGTATCATGGGAATAAATACGAATCGAGCATCGGTATGTCTCGCTGCATAAACGAGACGATTGAGACACGTTTTTCTCATTTCAGCTGGAAATGTGGAGCGTGACCACCTGTGTCAATGCGATCGTAGTGGGTGGCCTTTTACGGTAATGCGAAACAGCAAACCCTTTCGTGGAGAGAAAAGGAGATCGACTTAAGGACGAGAGAAGAGGAGAGAAAGAGTCGAGAGACAAGGGGAGGAGGGCGATCTAAGCTGCTTCTCGGGTGGGTATGGTAAGTATTAGTCGTGTAACTCGACATCCGTTTTTCACGCGCATAGCGCACCCATAAAACTACGACGAGGGAGGCTTCGGCGCGAGATAATGACAAGCCAAGCATTCGACTATCAATTATCGCACTTTACGTCCTCGCTATTAGAGGCGGCCAGTACATTACCCCGGCTATTAATGTACCCGCGTCGAAGAATCTTGCACTTTGAGACGTTTCCGCAAGCCGGTTCGCGACTAGCAACCCCGCCGCTTTCCCGTTCGCCGGATCCGTTCGTAATCCTGAATTATGGAGACGACGATGTTGCCTGCCTTTTTATCGGCTTTATCGTTTGTTTCCGTTCGCAGTTTACGCACAATGGCCGCGCAATGATTTGTGGCAAGCATCGCGCACGTCGCGGAATTGCTGCCGGTGAAGGGTAAAAAGAAAGCCGGAAGCGCTTCCTCGACTAAAAGTTCTCGCGCCATTAAGCCGTGGATATAATCAAAAGCGATCACCGACAAGCTTCTTCTCGTAACGGAATATTATCACGCGTCATCATCTGACACTCGATCAGCCATCTCGGACATTCCAGTCGGTCTAAAAAAGCATGTTTTCCAGGAGCGTGGCGAGGCACTTGAGTGGCGACTTCTTTCTCGAAATGACAGCTACTTAAAATCCCTCAACAAGGGTCGACGGGATTCGAGGTCTTCGCGGGTTTATTTACCCGGTAAGGCGAGCCGAGCTCCCGTAGGAAGGAGGAAGGAAGCGAGGAAAATGGGAGCAGAGGAAGGAGCAAGGGGTAGTGCGGGGAGAGGCTGTCAAGTGGGTGGTCCAATTACCCCATGGTCTCGCGCTCATGAACAGCACGTGCAGCGGCGAGGGATGCCGGGTAATAAGGTTCGTCCGCTCAAAGCCGGGCTCAGCCCGGCCATAAGCCGAGGTGGAGACGACGGAGCCTTGGTTTTAGTTACGATTCCGCTGACATCATTAGCCAAACATCTGGCCCACTTCCCTCCCCCGCCTAAGCCGAATCGCGCCTCGCCGCCGCTTTACGATCGGCCCGGCCGACATTTGAAAGACGAGGCTCTCTCAGCCCTCATTTGATCGGTTCCTGCCAGATTCTCAAACGAGTGTCGCGTGTTCGCGGATTCGTGGCGTGAACGCGTTGAGAGCCGGCACGTAGGACGCGTCAGGCCTGACGAGACCCGCGACCGCCCCGAGTCCTTCGACCGGGTGCGTATTTATATACACCGCGGCAGGAGAACACAGCCGCCGACGCCTTTCTCGACGCTCGCCGGTGTGACATAATTTCGCAGACGGCAGATATATTAAGTCTTTTTCGTGCAACGCTCCGCGATGACACATTGAGATAAAAGCCGGAGAACGCTAAAAGAAAATGATGATTCCGCTGCGAGTTTACGGCTCGAAACGTATACTTTGTAGCTGCTGTTAATTTCGCCGAGAGGCGTAGGGAAAATTCGCGACTCTCGCAGCTCTTCCTTTCTCCCCCCTCGAAGAGAAATTTACGACGCACCCACGCCCGTTGGCTCGTGATAAGGAGTATTATATGCAAACAGGTGTAATTTTGCACTGGCAGCGTGGTTGCGTAAACAATGCGTTTTACCCGAGAACAGAATTTGCCGTAAAACTTCGCCCCGCGACACCGGTTAGAATCGTTTTCATTGGTTAGTCACACTTTTTCTACATTTTAAAATATTCATTTTTTCCCTGAATGTATGCTAAATACACAGTGGCTGCATTATGCATAAGTGGTACACAATGTACGGGTGAATATGCAGATACGAAGGACTTCGTAACAGCGAACTACCGCACTGGAATCGGTAATAATACATTTTAGACTCGAGTCCAGAACTTAATGACATATTAGGAATTATCGGACTGCGGCATGTTGCTGTTGGCGTATAGCGTGTGTCTGTATACACGCGTGTGTATGTGTGTGTGTGTCACGTAATATCGTCGACGCATGTGCGAGTTATTTCGACGTTGCAAATCGCCGGTATTTTTCGTCCCCGGATATTTTTGCCATTTAACCGCGTTCAAGAATTTACGCGAAATTATACGGAACGGGATAACCCACGCTTTTTATATTTGTTTATCGTGCTGAAAAATTACTCTCCGTTGAAACGCTTCACTTTTACGTTCATGCGTCACCATTCGAGGCAAATGAATAAAACGCGAATGCAGAATGTTCCGGGGCTATCTCGCGCATAAACCAGTTACGGTATCTCGATGGGTACGAGTTACGATTCCGCTGACACGAATGGCCAAACTTTTGGCCCATTTCCCAGACCGATTTGCAGCACTCGAGAAGAAAGAATTTGGCTCTCGTCGCGTATCTTGACAACAGCGCCAGCCGAGCTAACTTCGGATGCTCGTAAATTCATTTAATCTGAATAAGTAATCGCGCGACGCGTCGCCCCTTTAGAAAAACGGGCGAATTAAAATACCCTAGTGCGACGTTATTGACATCCGCGTGACAATGCGCTCGACGATTTTATTACCGCTCGATTTCGCGTAGATTGGTCAAAAATCGAGCTTTATCCGATATTTCCTTCGGGGTGAAAATGTCGCCGCAACGGTTAATTTAATTCATTGCAAACAATGAATATTAAGAGGCCTGGGAATAAACCCGGTAATGTTCGATGCGTGGAATATAACGCGCCGTAATGAAAACCCAAGTGGAGATTCACGAATGCAACGACAATTTGCACGGGGGAATTCTCATAATCGAAGCGACTCGTAATGGTAACAATCGCCGCTGTGATTATTCCATTAGTGAAAAAAAGGCCGACATTCCTGTTTAATGAGCGGCTCCCTATAATTTGCGCAAAGTCGGCTGCTTTTTGCAATTTTCATAAATAACGCTCGAGGCTACGCGATAAAAAGTGCGGCCTGCCGGCGTAATCACTGTCGTAGATTAATGAATTGTAAATGGACAGATAATTACAAAGCGCAAAACGACCGACGCTGATAAGCGTGTTAAGCGTCGCGTCGCGGCGACAAATATCGAAATCATTTCACGCCCGGCAATGGCTTTGGTTTATCTCCGGTGTTCATTTTTCGCGATAACTTAATTCCTGTCGACATCGTTATCATTATTCTGATAATCGCCACTCGTTAACAACGTTGCGTTCACCGAACCACTGGAACTGAGTCAAAGTTCAGGTAAATTCGAGAAACGTATTCAAAAAGGGGGAACAGTTCGTCGTCGGCGCAAAGTGTTGCCTTTGGAGAACAAAGATAAAAAATCGCATGCTTGGGACGTGAGTATTTTTCTTATTTTTCAGGGTAACTGCGGCCTTCATTGTGCATACACAGAGAGTTAATAAGAGAGGCGAGTCGAATCGGGGGCATTTACACGTTGCATGTACCACGGGGCGATCGTCGGCGTATGTGTCGGAGGAGCGTGAAGAGAGGACTTGTAGCAGGAGGCGATAGTTTTAGTGGCTGCAGGCGTCGGCGGCGTCCGCCGTGTCGGTCGAACGAAAGAAAACATAAATAATCGCGTTCAAATGAGACAGAAGGCTCGAAGCCACACACGGCGGCTTCTGCGACCACTCCCCACTTCCCCGCCGCTTTTTGCCATTTTTCACAAAAAGGCACTTCTCGCCTTGCGACACCGTTGCTATTTGGTTAACAAATTTAGCCGTTCGGGTAACAATGCCCTTGTCTTTCGTACCCCTTCTCTCTCCCCCGTCTCTGTATCCAACGAAGAACGAACGAAACGGGAAATTGACTTGTAAATACGTCTAATTAGACGATTTCATTAGGCTCCGGTTTACGCGCGTTTTTGACTAATTGTAGGTACGGCCATGAACGAGCAATTACGGCTCCGTACAAGCGGCAACGGAACAGTAATCGCACGTATAGTTGTCCCCCATTTCTCATGCTCTTTCTTGCCGCAAGCTGCGGACCTGCGGCAGGAACCGTTTGACTGAGCCATAAGTACACATGGGTGTTTTAGTCGCGGCGTTTGCGCTCCGTGGCGCAGGCCCCTTCAATGAGCGTGTCTCTATTAAATCTATTATTAGGCGCGCTCGTACGTGCGAGAGAGCATCCCTTTCAATTACCTTCGGCTCGCCTCCCCGAGACATCTGTCTTCGGAATTGCACAAGGTGCTTTTTCCGTTACACGCGCACCGGCAGAAGCGATTGCCCGAGTGAAATTTACGAACGGGCTTCCACCGCATCTTCTCAGCCCTGGTCAGTCCTGGAATAATAAGCGAGATCGCCGCGATCGCGCATCCCCGAGACGAGAGCAATTTGTAAAAATGATAGAGCGGCGATTCCGCATTAATCGGGTGTGAAATGCCGCCGACGGTTGCACCGCTAATGGAGTTGTTTCACTTCGAAGTTCCGCCGCTGGAACTGTCCCGCTCGCCGCCTGCCTAATTGTCCCGTTCGAGAAGTTTGGGGGCGTAAAACGTTCGTCAGGGACTAACGATCGCATTGTACAATTAACGGAGGGAGGAGGGGAAAAGGGAAACCGGGCGGAGAAAATTGATTGAAAAGCGCGGCGCGGCTGATTGATGAAAACGAACGGCGCTAATGAACATGCGAGCTTAACGAATCTCCGGGAAAAAATCTCGAATCTTCCAAACGAATCGCTTCTCATTACGCGATATCATAAATCACGGCTAACGCGGTTATTCTCCGCGCCGGCGTTTTTTCCACGCGTTTTCCTACGGCTAATGATGTTTATTCCAGCGTTATTTGTCACAGTTGTTTATTGCTTTATCGGGAACCGCGGCTCTTTCACTGAATGTTCATCGGCTGTCGCCCGTCGCGCGCAGTCTTAACGTAGCGGGCTAATTTATGACGTCGCTCCGGTTTGGCTTGTTTCCAGTGTTTCCTGCACTTTCGCCCAATAAACATAAACAGGCTCCGAAAACAATGTAGGGAGATGGCGACCATTCGAAATCTCCGAAGCATTCCAAGATCGGACAAAATGGCCGCGTCTTGCGGTTGAGTGTGCGCGAGTTCGTGAACGTTTTCAATTTGGTAAGAAGATGTCAACATATTTTTCATGTATACTGAACAACGATACAACTACATTTACTACCGTTCTATGATTCCAAATGATTAATTGATTTTCTATATTTTCAGATTTGCCAAATGTGGTAGGATACTAGAAGAAGTACACATGGAATTGTGAAATATGTAAAAATGTATATGAGGTTGGTCATAAATTCACTTTGATGCAAGTGAATGAATCATCCGAATTGTAAGAAAAACGACGTTAGAGGGTCGCATGTAATCCAGCCGGCGATTTTTAACGTGTATACGTTTACAACATCACCGAGCAATTTGGCAAATGTACAGTTACTCTAATCCCGTTCCTGTCAAATGCATAATTCAGTTTGTACGTCTGTTGGCCCGCACGCACACGTCACGACCGCCTTTCTTTTATTTAGACACGGATTTTAAATTGCCACCAGAGAATGGTAATAAAAAGTTCTGAAAGAGGAAAAAAGAGAGGGAGAGAGAGAGAGAGAGGTTGAGCGAAAAAAGCGCGACCGTCGCCATAACTCACCGGCGCGCAATGGCCGATATGCCGTGCGGAAATACGATTCCAATCGAGTCACATGCCTCTGAAATGCGTCGCCGGATTGATAAGGGAACGACGTTCGTCGTCGATCGCGGTTCGGATTAATATCCAACTGAGGGGTGTGAGTAATTGAAACGGCGCAATGTGCGTAAGACTCAATCGCGGATGGCCGTTAATGCTACACGAGAGGAGACGCGATAAAGAGCGCCGAGGCTAAGTAGAAAAAAGGAGAGACAGCCGCGAGAGAGGTTGCTGTGGCGGGTCGAGGGGCTAGAGAGCAGTTAAGTTATGAATTATGACGCGTTGCGCGAGCGAGAAAGATGAATCGAGTCGGTCGTAAGGTCGTTACAAGAGCCGCGAGCGAGGAGGAAGCAAAAACTGGCGGCGACGATACGCATAACTCTCCGCTCGCGGGAAGTGGCTGCGGCCAAAAAATACACGAAGAAGGAGCGCTTTCGTGAACGAGTGAGAATTGACGTGTCGTATCGTGTACTACATTTATGCCCGCCGCTCAAAAAGTTGCCGCGCATTTACGCATCAAGAGCCGAAATGTTTCCCAACGCCGGCGGCGTTGGCCACTGCCACTTAATTGTCCGATATCGCGGTAGCTCGAAACACGCGGTTCAACACCGAGTGTGCAACTCTTCGTTGCGGAACAATCGTTATGACACGTACGTAAAAAAAGAAAACACGAAGTGAAAGTTTATTGCTCCAGTTTCCACTGTTTGACATAAAGCCGTAGCAAACGCACCGAGCGCGAGAAACGGTTTACCGGGTAAACGGCGTTTCAGGCGAAGAAAATCAATTTTCGGATAATTTGTTGTTTTAAACGGATGTTTAAAATAGTTGTACACTTCCCTGAAAATATCATGTACAGTTAGGCGAACTAAGCGCGTTCCCTCGCGGGAAGAGCGTCGGTGAGCGGTGCCAGAAGCAAAAAAGGGAAAAAGGCATTTTTTATTTATTCCGACGACCGACTCCCTTTAATAGACGATTATATCTTGAGCACAGCGTCGTTGCATCGAAGTAAAACGTGACAAGCTCTTAAGGGAAGAACGAAGAAAGGAGAGAAGATGCAGAGGAGCGGTAATGACGAGGCACGGGAGGATGGAAGAGAGAGAGTGAGAGGCGAGCGGGCATGGAAAGGAGAGAACTGGCCCGAGGTAATTGCCAGGGCATCTCTTCGCACCTCATCATCATCATCAACAGCAGCGTCGTTGTCGTCGCGCCGACGAGGATGGCTCGGCGGACCACCCGTTCGCTCTCGAAACTCCTCTTTCGCGGCCTCTTCCCGAGGCGGCCGCGCGTCTCCATTCTTTCTCCCCGCCGCGTCTCCTCGATGCTGGTAAATAAAGCACGGTCGCGAGCAGGAGGAATCTAATGTGTGCAAAGCTTGTTGCGGCGCGGCGTCATTAAGCTAATAACCGTCGTTACGTCTTGTTTTGCGACACTTGAGCAATATTATCGACGTAATTACAAGCGGTACGTTGCGAAATGCCTGGAACATGCAAATGCCCGCGCCGTTTTATTAGGCGAATCGTTAAAGGCTATTGTGACTGTAAACGGGGGCGCGTACGTGCGTGCCGATACCGAACCGCGCCGCTTTTCTCGCGAGCCGCGCTAATCGCTTTTACGCGCGAATCGCGGAAAGCCCGTGTTAACTGGCCCGTTTTCCCCGAAAGCCCGATACTTCGCGTCGAGGGGGATGCCGGCGGGGGGAGGGGGGATAGAGCCGCGACGACGAATCCGTCAAGTTTATTGGCGAGTGCATTCCCGCGTGATCGCAGATAAATTCGTGTGGCGGATGCCGGGCGTTCCACTCGCCGCGTGAGAATGTCGAAGACGCGTCTAGCGCAGAAAAGCGGCGAGTTCGAACGCGCAGGCGAAAAGGAGAAGACGAGAGAACGACGAGGGCGAAGGTGGCGGGGACGCAGGACGCCGCGACGCTCCGGGAATGCGACGTCGTCAAGCCGGACCACACATGCTGCCGAGACTCGAAACGACTATCGTGAAATATGATAATGTCGACTGCGCCGAGCACCTCGATCACTCGAACGTTCGCGGCTTTCTCGTTCCTCGTGCAAGCGAAATGCCCTGCTCGCGTTCTCGGCACCGTTAATGGCGCTGAGGAATATTCGACGGAGGAGGCTCGCGTAAAATAGAGCATCGCGCGCGACGCTCGGTATCGTTCTTGCGGCTGCTCCAAAATTGCTCACCGCCTCCGCGACTTCACTCGTATCATCGATTCTACCGGCGTATGATTTACCCGGGTGATTGCGACTTCTTTGTTGCCGAGCTCAATCGATTCTCCCATAATTCATTTTTCAAGCATTTGCTACCCATCTTCATTATCTTACCCCTTAATTTTACAAGGGATCAATGTACGCTTTTCAATTTTCTCTTCTTTTCAGGTCTGCGGTTGCATCATCAATCAAACGCTTGGAAAGACTGCTTCTTGGAATAGCACGGCCGCTTTATAAATAAAAGGTATTTCCCTGCATCCTCATTAATTTCATTCCGACTAATAAACTCACCCCACTTTCTAGAGCTTAACCTAATCATTTAATTCTTTAATGCCTCTTCCCTTGAATGTTTCGTTCAAACGAATCTGTCATGTGTATTTCTTTTTTCAATAGTGTCAACGAGTGTACGCTCACAACGCAGACTGCATTTGTGTGCCTGTCGGGAAACGGAAGCTTCTCTTCGAGAACTACATGCCGAAGTATTTGAAAATTAATTTGTCAAAATCTACTTCCAGACTATGTATAACCAGCAGTAATGATGCGCGGTAGTCGGAGCGTCCAACCATATGGGAAAAAAGTGAGAATAGTAAGAGAATTTATGGGAAAAACTAGAGAGCGTAAAATGCTCAAAAAAAATTTGTTATCTGCTTAATTAAAATGAACTTCATGACAAATGTCTAAATCTGTCAGCTACGCACAATTTCTTTGTGTCATTGAGTCATGCACATTTGAAGTTTTGGCGGATAAGCACGTAATACATTTTGCATTATCCTTATTTTGCGTTACAGAAATGGCAGAAAACAGTCGTTTGCGATTATCCCAAAAGCACGATAAATCCATTATGTCTCGGCTCTTGGCACATTGTAAAACTATTCAACAAAGTACGTGGCAGGAAGGAGAAGAATAAGACTAGCCAGGTCTGTCCAAGGCGGCGAAAAAGCGGCACTCCCGACAGGCACAATATGTATGAGCGGAAGGCCGGGTAGTCAGCGCTAGCGGTAGCCCAAGAGAAATAAAACTTACAAGCTGATTCTGATAGGCGGTGACAGCGGTGAATATGGCCTCCGGGAATACGAAGGTCTTGTGCGGTTCTCGTTCCAGATCTTCTATGGGGTCGCAGTTGCCCGTGTCCGGTCGTATCACCAGGTGTATCCGTGGCTGGTACTTGTGCATCGAGTTCAGCACCAACTGGAAGCAAGCGACATTGCGCATGTTCAGTCGCGTCAATCCGACATCGCGGTACATTTTTCGCGAGGCGTATCGCCGTCATAGCGACGCCGGAACGTCGCCAACAAAGTGTTCCGCCGGGTGAAGACACGTTGAAAAATTGTACTCGATTAGTATGCGCACCTGTACAAGCGTGACAGGCTGGCTCCGAAGGCGCACTCTTTCGCGAGGAATCAAACATCAAGACCGCACTGCGCGAGGATCCGAGGCGTCTGTCCGGGGAATCACTTTGCCGGCGCACTGCCGTAATATTCTGAATACGGAATGAGTACCGTGAAGAGGCGCGTCTGAACCGAGTGCCTATTTACGTTAGTCACACGGTGAATTAAGAACTGTGAGCGAAGAACGGCGTATGGTCGAACGAACTAGACGGAGCGAGAGAAGCGCGAACGGAGAAGCGGATCTTTAGTATCATGAGAAATGGTATTATAACGCTCAGTCGTGTTACGCGTCTCGTATGGGCTCTTTACTTCTTTTCCTTTTTCATCGCGGCTGTGCGCGCCTCGTCCTTTTCTTCACTAACCCTGGCAATAATGGTACACGCGCGTTATCGCGTGAATGATGACGTTCGCGAAGTATAGAGCAAACGTTCGGTTCGCATCTGAAATAAAATAATTGAGCGGAATACTCACGTGTCCGTGCCGGTCCATGTCGTTATTCGTCAGCTTCACCTTCTCGAAAGAGACGACTTGCTTGCGAAGCTGCTCCCCCGTGAAAGGCGAGTCCGGGTGGACGTAGAGACGCGCTGGCGCTGGCGGATCGGCTTTTCCCGCGACCAGCCATGAACTTCTGTGATACGCGTATCGGTATCTCTTGTTGTCCACCGGCACGATATCCATTAACACGGCGTACCGACTCTCCGGTCGCAGGCCGTTGAACGACACGCGACAGGTCGGGAACATTCGCCTAAAATAATACGTCCTTTTTGACAATCGATCAGGATTACACTCGGAGGGGAAAGAAATGTTAATGAATACACCATATGGAATTAATATAACGCGTGTTCACGTTGCAATTAATTTACATTTATATACATTCATCCATACGCATAAATAAGTACATTAGCTTAGTAATAAAAAAAAATGCGTATTTCAAGGAAGAAACGGTTTTTGTCGATGGCAGAACTGTTTTAATCAACAGCTTTTAAAACGACTCACGTTATTATGCATGCAACGCTGGATATCACGTTTCAAAATTTCTGATAAAAAAGGACGGTGTTTTATAACTGGTCTTCCAAGTCAAAAGTTACAAATTATAGCGTTGATACCTTCATAAAAATAATTGGCAAATCAATAAGTCCCCGGTATCAAAATGGCACGAACGTTTTAACAATCTCCCAGGCGAAGGGGGATTCTTTATTAGCCTGTTGATTCGGAAATGTTTGATTCTCATATTTTCGTAATACAATGTTATAAATATTCTGCTAATTACTTATATGTAAAGTAGCTGAAGTAACAGCGACGCTTCCCGGCGCGAAGAAATACATTTCATATTCCGCTGGTCCCCTGAATCAAAGATTACAAATTGAGCGTTGATGCCTCGCTAATAAAAATAATCATCAAATGAATAAATCCTTCGGATAACGGCGTAACACTCCATTATTAATCGTTTATTACCGGCCGTTTGCTACAGAAATATTTTAATTAACCAGTTAGAGAGTTAATTAAAAAATACGTTGTTGACCCGTTCCCGGCTCGTACGCTTGGAAAAGGTGAAGTGGTGTGAAATAGTTTACGAGAGTCGGG
>JABFPT010001540.1:10477-24543 GCA_022817245.1 Nixonia krombeini | reverse complement strand
GACGGTTAGATTAAATCGCATTGTGACATGTTCTGTACAATTTGAATGTTCCTCCGCGTTGCTTAAATTTTCAAACGAGCTGTGCCGGTTAACCAATGAATGCAGTTGCCAAATTAATAGCGGTTCCTTTGCCGGGTACATTGTGTACTTGTGATGTTCCAAGGCCTTTCTACCATGTACACTCTTACACTCCTTCTATCCTCATTATCACTTCCGCTACATCAGGAATTGAATCCAGTAACGAGAAAACTGGATTCAGGTTGCGCTTCATGGAAAACAGCGTCCGTAAAATGCAGCAGCAGCTGTAGAAGCAGCACGGTCAGCAATCGACGTCCAGGCGAAACGTATGCAGCATTTCGGCCGTGTCATTCCATCGGATAAAGGTTGGCAAGAGTACCTCTCCGGCTCTAGCATCGTCTTCAGAGTCATACGTGCGCGTCCGTGAAAATTTTCCCTGCCCGCGTCTCGAGAGGAGGATACGTGCAGCGAGCGGGTATCTCGCGAAACATTGCTCGGAACATTCGAACAACCTACCTAACTGGCACACGAGTGCTACACAGCTTTCAAAAAATTCCCCTTTCGTTTCATTTCCAAGAGCATGTTGGCGAAATCACTGCACGTGGGGGAATAATAATGTTTTCTCGCAAATGAGAAAAATCGCTTACGCGGACGTGTGCAATGAACAGCGCTTCTGATTTTCCCTTACG
This sequence comes from Nixonia krombeini, assembly GCA_022817245.1. Classification (NCBI taxonomy): domain Eukaryota; kingdom Metazoa; phylum Arthropoda; class Insecta; order Hymenoptera; family Scelionidae; genus Nixonia; species Nixonia krombeini. The sequence continues at coordinate 23,836 of JABFPT010001540.1, read as the reverse complement.
AAACGAGAAATATCTTCTCGCGTAATTTTTGGTGCATCTGCTTGGGAAATTATTCCACAGAGCAAGAGATAGGAAGAGAGACAAAGCGAGGGACAATATGCGAGAGAAAGAGACAGAGAGAGGGAGAAAGGTGAGCGAAGAAAATGCTGTATTTTGATTAATTAAAGATGACCTGGAAACTGCATCCCGCGAGATCTTGTAGATCCGAATCAGCAGCGATTCTTGCGGCGAGTCCCGCATGGCACGTTAGCGGCCAAGCGACATGTTACACGTTCTATAAAGGTTAATTATTAATGTTACGATTATTACCGTTATAGCCGCCGCAGGACTACTAACCTGATCCATAAAACACCTCCTTATCAATTCAGCGAACGTGGTCAACCGACCATATCGATTCTTCGCTCTTTTCTCACCGCGAAACGTCGCAAACCACACGCGAATGTACGTGCACGTTGGCTGTGTCGACAGTCGACCACGCTCGACTCGATGACACCGCAGAGACTTGATTTTCTGATTCGACCCTGCGCATTCCAATAACCCATAATCATTGCCACTCGTATAACACGACCATTATGCTTAGAAGATGATAACAAGAACGAGTTTACATCGATGCTCCGCATCGCAGTCGCAGGTGATACCGTAATTGTTTGAATTAATTGTTATTACGTCCTTCGAAGATTGCTAGAAATGTCGTTTTTTGCAACAAATCCGGGTAATTGGATTCATTACAAGATTGTTTGATAACGATTATTATATTTTACGAGTCACGTTTTCCGGATTTGTGTGTGATTAAACGCATGGTAAACGCACGTGGAGGTTTAATTATACCTCGTTTATTATTATCTGCTTAATTTGCTCGATAAACATATGTTATTTACTTTCGGCATTTAAATTAATTGTGACATAACCACACGTAAGGTGCAGAATATGAGGAATAAACATTGTTGGCCTTTTCAGGTGATTGAGGATATTGACGACCTTACCGCACGAACCTGAAATTCGGTGAGTTTTTAAACGAGCGCCTCTTCAACGTAATACTTTCCAACAATTAACCGTATGAAACGTATGACAAGCGGTAATTACGTACCTGTTAATTACGTGTAAGTAAGATAACGTATTGCAAACTTCGTATTATGAATCGTTCGCTGGAACACGGTTATATCTTTCCCAGGATTAATAATTTGAAGATAATTAATGGATAGACTACTTTTACGACGTTTCATGAAAACACCGTCTGCGAAACGGAGAGCGGCCGCTAATCTCGGACGTATTTCGTATTAATTGTTTAAATTTAAATGTTAATCGCACAGTAATTAATCGCTCTTTAAACAAAATGGAAAAAAGTCACAGCCGCCAATTAAATCTACTTCTACCGCTGGTGCCGCAGTCACCGCCGAGCAACCCCTTTTAAAGCGACTCCTGCGGAATTCAAACGATTCTGCGGATTCACAATGTGGAAGTGTCGCGCATTTTTCACGACACTCACCCGTTCCAGCGGCTGAAATCTAATCGTAATTTCGAGCTGGATAAGACTCGGCGGCGCTTAATGAATCTGGGCCAGTGTTCGAACGAGCATTTTTCCTCATGCAAATCGCGAGTGTAAATGAACCGATAATGTCGATCGGCGGTGTAAGCGCTTCACAGAAGCGTGGTAAAAAGAGTTCAGATAGGCGGGTAGTCGTACGAGAGCGTACATAGATAATGGATAAACAGATGAGCAGATGAACAGATGAACAGGCGGTTAGATAGGCGGATAGACACGGGAGGCAGAGAAATTCGATCTTATATTCACGAATGAAGGCAGCGGTGGAGATATCTCGAGTGGCAGTGTAACGCGGTAGGACGGTACGTAATTAACGCCTCATGTAGATGATATCGCCAGGAAGGTACGCGGAGGGAGTCCGCGTGACGACCGGTGATGTACGGCCGTGCTGCCGTAATGGAATATTATTATCGGTCAGCATCAACTTGTTGGGGTTGAATTAGTGGTTGTGGTGGCGGCGGCGCTTCTCGTTCAAGTAGGCATATACATCCGTTGTCGACGTGCAGGCGCAACGCGCTCTGCACAAATGACAATGCAATGCGAGAAACACGACCGCGCTCGCGTTACACAGTCCGCGGCAGCGGAGCGGAGGTAGAGAAAGAGAGATAGAGAGAAAGAGAGAGAATGGGAGAGAGTGAGAGGGGAGTGGGAGCGCGACTGCTCCCTCGAGCCGCGAGGGAGCCTTTTTATCTCTTCCGCGCGACTCGCGACGATCGACAACGGCCTCTTGTCCGCGCGTTTTTTCCGCGAATTAATCAGCGCGCGGCTCATTGTTCGCAATGCCAATACATCGAGGAGTTTTTTTCATACAGGCAATAACGTACGCACCGGTGATCAAAAATGGTTGTGAATTAACGGTTTACCAACCGGGAATCTCCGCTACTCGTTTCGTGTCGCCTCACGAGCGGGTGGCTTCCGTGCAAGATTTCCCTCCGTCTCCGGTTACTTTTCAATTATTCCTCTGGAAATGAAATTCGCGAGAATGCGGCGGAGCCATAAATCAGGCCGGGATATGAGGGAGATGCGTTTCCGAGTGCGCGGAAGGCGGTGGATCGCGGAATTTTTGGCATGTGTCTTCTCACGCCCTTTCCCACCCGCGATAATCCGCGTCTTCGATCCCGCTGGAGGCGCGATGGAATATTATTAAAGACCGGGATAAATTCGTCTAGGTGGAATTAATGGTGTCTGGGATGTCCGGAAACTCGGGAGACAATATAAAGTCCCCGGGGAGCGAATGAACGCGCTAACCCGTAAAAAAGGGTCGATCAACCATTGTAGGAATGCGCGCGGCCGTTTCTTCGTATTTGTTTTGCCTCGCGGAAAGCCGAAAAACACGAGACGTCATGCTCCGAGCTTTTAAAACTTCTTTGAGCCGCGCCGAGATTGATGCATAAGGCTGAAAGAGTAATGAGCAGTTTTTCGCGTACTTTTATTCGAGCCCCGCATTTTTTCCTCTGGATGCCCTTTGTTTTCTTGCGTACGGCGAGGGAGATCTCGCTTTCTGCCGCTGTTCGGATCACGGTACTTTTTGCACGGCCGTATAGCACGAACAGCGTTTCGTGGAACACGGCTAATTCCGAGAGTCTTCTGCACCGGCGGGAAAAATCAATTTGTTTCCCGTGCCGTTCCTCCTGCCATTCCGCTAACGCGATGGAGACTGATACGTCGTTCGAAGCAGCGAGCGCGAAGACTTTCTATCCTTCCACAAACGATGCGCGCATCCGCCGGAAACGGGCTCTTTTTCTGGCTGTATTTGCCACGTAATACACGCCACGTAGCGCAGGATTCTCTCCCGTGGTCCAACAGTCCACTCCGTACATCGCATTACGCGCAAATGTGCCGCTATCGTTCATTCTCTCCCATTCTTCCGCGTAGCTAGTGCGCTCGCAACGGCTTATGTACGAGTGGCTATGCAATAAACATGCACTTCCCGTAATGCACGCGTCCATTTCGCGATATGTCACTCCTTTTTTCGAATTTCGCGAAAGCTCCGACGACCGATCCCAATCCCTTACCCGCCATTTCGATTCTCACCACTATTCGGTAATTGGCCATTGGACACAGTTACTAATGCACGCTTAATTCAGAACAGGAATGTTAAATTAATTCATATTGTCTTGTTATGTTAATATCCCTGCACTGTTTACACTTTTGTGGTCAATGATCCAGACGAGGCAAATCATTCTCGACAAGGAACTTATTAATATTGACGATTCCTGTGTTCAGAAATCCAAACTTTGCAATAAGGCATAATGAAAGAAGAGCTTCAATTAACCTGCGCGAAGTTGAAACTTATGGTAAGCAACTTCTTAAACATGATAAACAACTTTTTTCGTTACGGCATATCGAGCTTTCTCGTCAATAATGAATATAAGTGGGCATTGGTAAAAGCCGACCAATTAAAGCAATGTTCTTTTGAATGGTGGCTGAAGTTGAGGAGGATTTAAAAAAAAGCGTCGGTCGAACTTCTGCAGCAACCGGATTATCGATCCCCCCTCCGAACCGTAGGAATCTTTGAGAAAGTTTGTATACGCGAGTTGCTGTAAATAAAGAATATGTTCGGCATTGAGGGTCTGAGTAAATAACAAGGAATAACGAATCGCGTTCAAAAGTGAGCGGTGAATTGACTGAGCGTTGAAATGGGTCAATACTGCAGCTTCTTTTCGGAGAACTTTTACGATGTAACGTCGGGCGCAAAAGGAGAAACAGGCGTTTGCATAAAATTTCAATAGTACTGTGTTCTCACTAGATACATTGATCAATTCCGAAAGTAGTACGGCGGTAAACATCTCCTTCGCTCGTTAACAAAGATATCGCAGCAATAGAATGTTTCTTTCGCGGTGAAGCGAGCAAAAAGCATGTTTCACATGCTTATGGTAATTTATTGTAATCGTGCTTAATTGGCAACATTTGCAAACGGCGACATTGAATAAACATGCTGCCTGATCGTATCCTAAATACGCGGTACCAAATGTTACATAGTTTCGCGACAGGTTTTGGCGCTCATTCTTATTTACCCAGCGAGGTCTGAATTTATGGCGATATCGGCCGATAACTGGATAATTGACTTCATTAGCATGAATAGCGCTCGTGCAAGCCGCGTATCTCGCTTCGCGCGCGAGACTATACGAATATGTTTATAGAAATATTCCCGACAGCTTATCTGGGTTTGTACAAAGGAGAAAGAGGAAGAGAAGGAGGAAGAGCAGCGGAGGAGTGTAAAAACAGAAACGAAAGAACGATAAAAAGGAAAGTAATGTGGTAGAGAAGGGCAGCGGGGAAGGAGGCCGTCTTTACATTCCTTCACGCTTATTGGTTTCATCAGATTGCTTTGCTTCTATTAGATGTCTGAGCGGATATCGCGTACCGATGCGGCACGTTTTCTAATACCCCGAAGGAACACCAAACAAATGAAACGGAGAACTCTACCGTGCGTTGCCGCCTTCTTCTTCTCGTATTGCTCCTCTTTCTCTTTTTCCGTCTTATTTTCCTTTCCTCTTTTCCCTCCTCTCTCACTTTCTCACTTCCAAACTTCCCCTCTTACTGTCTGTCTCACACTCCCTCTTTATCCCTATCCTTTTCTCTTACTCCGAGTTTCTCTCTCTTGTTGCCACATTCGCCCGGTCCGTTCAATAGTCGCGCAATATGGAGGCGAGGAACCACACCTACGCGTGCATCCAACCCCAAACTCCGGATTTTCCTACGACTCCGTACACCCCCATCGAACTTCCCCGGGACTGTATACAGAATTTTGCCAAGGCACGGCATTGCATTATCGTTATCGTTACGCTGCTTTTACCCGCCAATCGAATCCAAACGATTTTGGGGGAGAAAGAAAAGATGGCTGTAATTTAACCCTGAAAAGAGTCATGATCATTGGAGCGAAAGTGGTTTCTGCATACTAACGCAATGCGTGTAACGTAATTGAGCTATTACAGGAGAGTTGACTGTCCTCGTGGAAACAGTTCGTAACGCCCGAAGATTTGGGTAGTCCTGTCCGGAAGGCAGATCGCGTGAAACGTTCGTTAAATTGTGGTCAGTTTCCGAAACATTGCAGGTCAAATGAACTCGAACGAGTCTATCGAGCGATGGCGATAACTGCTGGACAGCAATAATAGCGGGCAACTAAGCGTGAATCGGTCGCTGAGGAGGATCTTGCTCTTTGCAGAGAGTGCAAGTTTTACAGCTATACGCGGACGTCCGTTCCGCTGACCTTTGACGAGTTCACCGATAGCGAGTAGAAGAGTCGGAGCCTCGCAGATCGTTGGCAATTAAAGTTTTGATATTGGGCGGTGAGTGCATTACTTTGCCAGGCAATCAAAACTCTAATTCGGGTAATAATTTCGCATGAAAGTTCAAAACCGTTTAACGATTCGACTGCGGCAAAATTACTTTGACCGAACGTAGTCGATTAATTTCGTAATTGTGATTACTTGTCGTAGCTCCTTTCCTCGGAAGGGAAACGCACCGGTTTGTCTTATTTGAGTTAGTCAACTGTTGCACCCTTCCAGCGGAAAAGCAAGGTCGTCGTGGGAATTCGAGCAGACGGTTAACCGAAGACACCGGCGATACAGCGAGCCTTCGAGTAGCCGATTTAACTAACAGTACCCACACTCAAGCTCTCGGCCGAGCATGTATGGCGGTGGTCTGTTTACAAGCGGCGCTATTCACCGCTGACCCCGTTCCTCGTCCAGCTAAGACGTTGGGATGATTCCGCAAGGAGACGGAGGAAACGGGAAAGAGAAGAAAGCTGTGCAGAATCTAGTCGTGTCACGGCATTGTCTCTGATCGTGCCGAGGCTACTGGAAAGATCTTCGCTAACGAGTTACGCCACTCGTCGGGTTACCGCTGATGCTCCCGAGATCGGTACTGAAATGCACACCAGCTTCTTCGGCGCGTCGCCGAGCATTAGTGGGACACGCGAGACGTTTCTACACCACGGTACAATTAACGGGGTGGGGGTTGTTTGCATAAAATATGCAACGGCACTCAGCTTGCGACAATGCCGCTGGCCAAGTTCCTCCGCATCGTCATAAAAATTCACTGGCAAATACGTGGGAAATGCTCAGTGGTTGCTGGCGCGGGAGGCCACGCGTCGAGAAACAAGACGATCGAAACAATGCCATTACCGTATTTCCCTCCGCGATGGATTTGCCAAATTAATATGACGGGGGGAGACAAAATACATCATATTACATCATGCAGCAGATTTCAGGCATGACCTGTGCCTGGACTTTCATCGGCTTTATGAGATTAATCAGGCGGACATTTTTGCGGTTGGTGATTGGTAACGATGAAAGGAAGAAGATGAAGAGTGGACGGAATCGGTACATAAAAATACGTGGTTGAAGGAGAGGCAAGGGCGCAGTTTGGCCGCGCGAGAGGTCAGCGGAAGAGAGATTGGACAAATGCCAGTCCACTGCTGACGTGTACCTTCGGTCAAGAGTTCCACATACGCAGTTCGGCAAGTACCGACCAGAACGAATGGGTCACCCAATCCTCGACTTTTATTCACTCCTTTCATAATGCGCTCGCCCGCTCGACGGAAGCATTCTTGACGGGAACATCCATTGAGATGTTCCCTCGGCATGGTATTTTCATTCGAGGTTACAGGAAAGAGAATATCGGAGACACACGAGTAGGCGACCGGCTGTTTCACAAAACGGATAGAAGATTGAAAAACACAGACGATCCACAGCGACCGCAAATCTATACAGATTTCACTAGAACAACAATGTTTTCAAATTGTATCAGCAGGGCCTTCGCAAAGGAACATTTATCCGCCGACGATTTTACTCAACATCTCGTTATATCGCGCGTCGGATTTGTTGCGTCGATACTTCTGTAGACATAATTGTCTCATATATACTTGCAAATTTTGTGTCGTCCGTATTTGCCTTAGTATTAGCCATTAATATTCCTTCACGGATTTTTAAATTATTCTCTTGAGTATATTTTCCAGAAAGTGTAGCAAATGCAAAAAAAGAATTGTAAAAATCGCGCAATGAAGGGTTAATGGTAATCAAGTGTGCGGTTCTCATATTTTATTGAAAATGTTTGCATAAACCGCGATGTGTATGTTACACGATTAGCATGAAATTTACACATAGGCGGTTATCAGGAAAGAGAGACGAACTAACGTACTTTATGAGGGCAATTATCGGAATTCCACGTGTGCGCCGCTATCAATACGTGCAGTATAAATTAGAATATCGGGCAGAGTGCCGGGCGACGATAATTTCGGAAATGGCATGTCGTTGAATTTTTCATCTCTGCGAATGCGAGTATCGATTTGGAGCGGCTCGAGGAGCATTCGACGATAGTCTTTCCCATAAGACGGCTTATCGCATATTTGCGTAAACTAAACGTCGACGTCGATGTAGCGAGCTTTGCCCACCGACACGGTACTGGCATCCTGCATACATCATCAGTCGAGCGCTGCGCCTTCGGGAAGAAAGTGAAATACGTTACGATCGAAGCTTCGTGCTCTCTTCCGTGGACGATACGTCGTGACTGCTCTCGATAATGGGAATTCTCGAGGTGGGTGGAATATAATGCGGGGGAGGAGGGAGAGGAGGACGAGAAGGAAGTGGATGAGAAGCCTGTGCCTGGCCGCGAGGAACTTCCCGAGAAAAAGAAAGCGAAGAATCGGCCCCGTCCTGCTACAACCAAGCGGCTCTATTTGAGCCTGCCTCGCTTCTCTCGCCCCGCTGTCCCTCGGTCCCCTTCCTCCTCCACCTTTCCCCATCAACCTCTCGAGCCCCTTTACCCCGCTACTTTTCATCTCTTATTTCATATTTCTACGATCTACCCGAGTAAGCCGGTTAAACCTGGAACCCGTCACGTACCTCCGCGCGGCGAATCGGCCGCTCTGACGTTTTGTCTACAGAGTCAGCGAACGCGCTGCACGCTTTATGTACCGTAGATAAAATAATGTATACATCTTCCCTACGTATCTCTCCCCTTCGTTGTTAACGAGAACGTGTCGCGTAATGACTGGTAAGAATGTTGTCAAAGTCTGTGAGCCGCGAAACGGTACAATTTAACGCGGTTGATGTACGCACGTTGACGTGTAGCGTGCGGGGAGAAGCGGTTTTGTTAAACGCGCCGTGCTAACATGGGAAAAGTTGTCGGCAAAACTTTTCCCGTGAAACGTGACCAGTGTCACCGCGCTGGGACGAAAGAGGCGACGGGCGAGTCGAGTAGAGAGCCGGGGACGAAAGGAAAGCGTGGAATCCGCGAAAGCGGCGAGCGAAGGTACCAATTTGACGAAGTATTCCGCCGAACCATTATTTAATACCCAAATACATTCAATAGCACAGTCAAGTGAATCTCGACGGAGCGTAACAAATTCATGAAGATATTGCTGGCTGTGTATACGTTACGGCGCTGGATGCCGAAAGTTAAAAATATCGTCGGAGAAGTTCTCGTGTTCCTTATCGATACAGGCGCGGAATATGATCATGTATTTTATGGCGGCCACATACTCATAAATCCACTGTCCCAATTCTAGCGTCTCATTTGCATTCGTTGCAATGTTATCGTCTCCCATGAAAGGTACAAACACTGAGCTTTCGCGAAAATTTTAAATCGTCCCCGGTAATCGCGCATAACGGAACGATCGCGCTATCTCGGCAAGTGTCATTTGTTGCGGTTGATCATAGTTATCGTGTCGCTGATATAACAGCATTTACGGAAGTACCCCTGCGATGCGCCGTGGACGTCGACGGAGGCTCTTACGTTGGATTACTAGTTACTAGATCTCTAACAACGAGTAATAGATGACTCTTCGTTTTTCTCTCTGCGCATGCAGTATTTGCAAATATTAGATTGAAGCCAGATAAAAGCGAATGTACGTTCTATTGGCGTTCTAACAAATTACTACGTAGTGGGCGTACTGAGCACCGGGCCCGAGGCGGAAATTCACGATATCGCCTCGCAGAGGTGGCGCGAACTTCTTCGCTCTGGGTAAGCTCGTGCTACTGCACTTGAAAACGTATGGCGTTTGAACGCGGGATTAACTTAAATGCATGAAAGCACGTTAACAGTGCAATCTCGTAAACATTCTTTCAGTTTCTTCCTTACTACGCGTACACTCGTATACACAGACAGGTCGCGGTACACGACAATTCTTGGTGACCTTTTAAACTTCAACAAAGACTTATTGTCCCGGAATGCTCTGAATAGCGGCGAAATTAAAATAAAGATAAATAATAAGTTGTTTTCCCGAAAGCAGGGCGCTCATTGCGGAAACTTTGAGAGCGTTTTAGAATAACGCCGGGCACTTTTGCATAACTTGCCAATAACTTTTTTCAAGGCGCAATAAAGCTGCCCCCATCTTTGAGCAATTTACATTTATCCTTTTATTTACATTTGTATTCACAAGCAAAATCTTGCAATTTTACATTTAGTTTGCTCGACCTGGAGCAGAGGGGAATGTACTTACCCAGATTCGAAGATGTATTTAAACGCAGATGCACGCAAACGAAATAAATTCGCTAGGGTATTAGTGTTACGTCCTATCCGTGCTCGCGCGCTATGCACATACTAAAATATTTATTCAACATTCAAACCGTGCCGCCGACCATCCACTTTGAAACTTCACATCCACCATGTAAAATAATTTTCTTGTTCGCAGCGCGCTACCCCATAATACATGCGACTTCCCTAAAACGTCTGATCCAATTAACTTTAATCTGCCGTGTCAACAAGAACGGAGCGAATTTTTATATCGTCCTTCGCAGCGACCTGTCTATAGATGACATTTCTGTGCCATTGAAACTGGTTTTTACGTTTTTCCTCTTTCGTTCCTGCTCCGTTCGTTACCAACATGTCTGCCCCGTCGAACATTTTCACATCATGGATAAATACGCTGTTCTTACGCCCCTGGTAACTCGTCGTATTACAAAATTATTCAAACGGCGCATCAAAAAGGCATTTTCGGCTGAAATGTTAATCGCGAACTTGATATCGCATCGAAAGTAGTCCATATTTTATTGCGCTGCACTCATGCAGATTTCCGCGAGCGTGCGCGATGAAATATGGAAGAGGCAAAGATAAAAGTGAAAGAAAGCATAACCGGGAACTGTTACGTTGCCAAAGGCTGGTGCATTATGCACGCTTTACGGCCGTGTGACAACGCTACAACAGGTAGAAAATGATGATTCTCTCGACCAAAATGAATGTTGCGGCCTATCCGACTGGCCGGTTGATGTGCCGGAGTGTTGGCAATGGTCATGCAATACCGCAGAAGGAGTTTGGAAGATGGAGAGAGAGAGAGGGAGAGAGAGAGAGAGAAGGAGAGGAGGAGGAGTATCAAAGAGTCAAGGGACACGAGTTCCCAAGCTATTTCTATGGTCCACTGTACTTCTGGAATATAGAACATAGAACATGACCTGAACCGAACTCGACCATGAACGTTGCGATAATTTAGCATTTTAACGAGGGAGACTAAAGCTCTGCTTTATGGCTACGTCACTAACTCGTTTGTAAATCGTTACTGGAATTAGCAAAGTTTAATCTTGCAATAAATGCTTTTCGCCAAAGGACGATACTGTTTATTTTTCGCACTTCGTAAGATATTTCCGTTCCGCTAAACTGTGATGACCGAGATCCTTTTCATAGGAGATGCGGAATTCGCATTATTGAATCAGAGGTTCGGACGTCAAGATTTTTTTTCTTAATGCATCATCGCCTTTCCAGTTGCTATGGTAATTGAGTAAAATATTGTGGTAATAGCCGCGAGCAAACGCTGCCAAGCCGAGGCTCTTGACTCTTTGCTCATCCTTCTTTGAGCGCCACAATATTACCCCGGATATTACCGATTTCTCCGACTCGCACCCTTTCCCTTTTGCCTTCGCCCATACTTTTCTGTTATAATAGGAAAACCACTGGCAAGCTCGAGGAAGCGATTTGTCGGATGCTTTGGTTCAGCCAGCAAAAGTGGATCACAAATTGCACGATGTTATCGCAATGAAACTCCTTGACTGAGTTGTAGGAATTTATTCAATCCGCGTGAAATCCGTCAAAAATTACAGACACGCTTATATCGCATTCGATCGTTGCGAAAGTGACGATACTCAAAGGGAATACGGTGACTAAACGGAGAAATGCCGCTGGAAATGCCATTGCATTGGATTGATTCCCTCTTATCATTTTGATTAAAATAAGTGCGATTGTAAATATCCGTGTATTCGATATTCTTTTACATTTAGCAAACTTCAGGATGCGGGTTCTAAATACTTTTGCTACCCGCACATTATGTTGTAGATACACAAAAATTATTTCTTCTTCATAAGTGCAATTCGAATGACATCATGAGTGGGAACAAATCTTTACATTTTCATATGGAACAAATTGAATATAACCTACGTGGAAATTAAGAGAGTCAATATTTTTGTTATGCAGGATATATGTCAATAGAAGACATGACAGAATTTAGTATCCTCGAAAAATAATGTGAATTGCGAGAAGATGAAAAGAACGGTATTGTAATATAATCTAACACCGATTATCCCGATTTTCCGGCAAGATGGAGGTTGCGTCTACGGTACTGGATGAAAGAGAATAAACGACGAGAAGCTTTGCGATCTTTTGTCCTACGAAATCCGGATTTTCGTAAGAAAAAATTAGGGGATGAAGTCTGCTTTAGACATTTGAATAAAATGCAGATGCTGTTTAAAAAATGACGAACGTCTGAACGCGAAACAAGCCACAACATTAGCCGTACTCTCGCTACTTAACTATTGTCTCCAATCGTCCGTTACTTATTGAAATAGGTACAGAAGTAAAATTCGACTCTAGTGACGTTCAGAATAAATAATTAGGTAAAAAAGGTTCATTGATAAAAAAAAATAATTAATTGCAGGCAGTAGATTGCTTACGAAGAAAAAATTCAATTAACTACGGAGTTTTATCATTGTCCCGACGTCAGTCGGTTTTATTCCAAGTTCCCCGACGTCTGCGAAAGCGTACTTTGGCTATGGCAAACCGCTTTAGCCCCGAGGCACACTGAAATTCCCATAGACGTCTTTTACTCATCACTAGCTTTCTCCTCTCAATTTTCCAGCTGCGGAAAAGCGGTAAAAACGAGTGTCCCACGTCTTTGCCTATACTTCATTCGAAAACACATTTGCGCGAAGCTGTCGTTTCACCTATGTTTGTATGCACTTACTACCTCAGACGACATTAAACACAAGAACGTTTGATCTCGAAAAAGCCATTCCGACTTACCTGTAAAAAGGAAATGAAAATATATATTTTTATGTGAACGACAAGAAGCCGGAAATATGTGATTCATAATTATATATAGAACAAACAGTACCGATCGTCGTAAAATAAATATTAAAAAACTGTACGTATTACAATTTTCAGAATTGTTTTTTTCTAATAATCGAAATTGAACACTATAAGGAAAATTATATCAATAATAGCGCAGCCACATTTTAGCTTGTTTTTTTAATTCGTACTTCTAAATTTATGTCTTACGCTTCTTCAAAGTTGCACTTTTATAACAAGAAAACCATTTCGCTTTTCAGTACTTTTTTGTTTTCGTCTTGCATACTGAGCAGTCACATATAAGTTGTTGCAGCATAAGAAGTCTTAGACAATTCGCGATTTAAACGTTACTCTTTCCCTATTAGAAATGTTTATTACTAACATATAGCGTTAAATTTCCTCTTCTTATAACTATGACTTGTATGAGAGAATTCTTATTTTACATACATTTAAAAGGTGATTGCAAAATATCAGAGTTGATGAGAATGGATATTCCTGCTCGGAGGAACTTTCATGCGATACATTAAGGAGATCTTTCC
>JABFPT010001540.1:0-10383 GCA_022817245.1 Nixonia krombeini | reverse complement strand
CTTATAACTATGACTTGTATGAGAGAATTCTTATTTTACATACATTTAAAAGGTGATTGCAAAATATCAGAGTTGATGAGAATGGATATTCCTGCTCGGAGGAACTTTCATGCGATACATTAAGGAGATCCTTCAGCCCTAGGCATTTAAAAGTTATTCTTAAGTCAGCCTTATGATCATGAGTAAAACGTAATTATGAACATACGTTAACAGCAATTCAAATATCCCTTTCAATGTTGACGCCAAGTTACGTTTGTTGGTCAATTCGTGGATTAAAAATCAATACACTCCAGGGGAACTAAAGTGCAGTAAGGAAGTTTTATTACCGTAATTATCCGCCGATTCGATCAGCAAGCGCGTGTTGGGCCAAATCCCGAGAAATTATCTCAGCCAGTAAGTCCCGCTAAGACACGGAACGCTGCTTAGCGCCACTCGAACTTCTTAAAATTATAAATGGCTGGCAGACGTGGCGTTGGCAAAGGGCGAAGGACAAATACGGTTCGGAAGTAGTAAAAAGAGTTAGAGAGGAGCATGGAAGAACGGTAAAGAGTCGGGTGCGAGGAAACGTAAGCGAAACATTTTGCAAGTAATATGGCAAATAGCGGCGGCTTGGTGAGGTTAAATGAACCGGTGCAACGAGAGGCGCGAAAGAAAGATAAATAAAGCGGGAGACGCCGCGAAAGGGGCGAGAGTCAGGGTGTATTTGCCGATGTCAAATCAACACTGATTGAAATCACGGCTTTCCGTGTATGCATGTTGACTGTACAGTAAGAATTACTTGATTCGTAAGCGTGACGAGGAGATTATACACTTGCACTGGTTGAAAGACGTTGCAGACAATTACTTAAGAACGATGCTCCGCGAAACGAACGGAAAATATAACACCTTTTCAGCCGGTCTAAATGAAAGTTCTTTTTATGTAAATATGTCAGTGTGTACCGTCCGCGGCTCATATTCAAATAGCCCTCCATCGAGTGGAGTCGTTTTCTCCGCAACCTCGGCGTCGGTGTATTTGCCGCCACTCGATATCCTTTTCCCCGGCACAACAGCTGCAAAGAGATTTTCATATCATCGTTGAAAAAGCAGCATTTCAATCATCCTCATTATATCCTTTATCAAATCTCACCGACAGAAATCTTATTACGCCGAACGGTAAACGAGATTCGCGGCGCTTCGTAAAGCGTGAGTACCTTTTTTCCTTCCCCGACGCATTTTAAGAATCGAGAGGAAACGTCTTGTTAGAAGGATATGCAATTATACGGAGCATCCCTTTTCGACACTTTTTCGCAAGCTCCGTCTCAACGACTCCCCTTCGATTTCTAATCTGCTCGGGCAGCTACGTGGTCCGTAATTAATACAAGTTGTAATCCCGCGGCATTCCGGTTTTGCGCGGGACAAGATATTAGTTGTGCAGTAGTTGCGGCAGTCGCCGCGCGGCCGATGAGATAGGATCGGTATTAGGGTACGCTAGCTCTCCATTTCCTGTTTCAGTTAATGGAAATTCAGACCGTACGTTCCCTAATCAGAGCAGTTTTGCCGTTCAAGTGGGCTCCAGCCACCGCCGTTCCCATTTGCCCTGGCCAACAGCTCTGTTTCCTTTATCTCGCGGCCGCCCCCGAAGACACGCGCCGGGGACAATACAAGCAAATTCGCGACCGATCGCTATTTCGTCAATTACGGGCGTTGCCGTTCAAACGGGACATTTCTCGACCGCCTTCCTATTGCCTGATCGTTTGCCGTAATAAAATGCGAATGCTACGACTCCTTGAACGTAAGTGCAACAATCGATACGATTTGTCACGACTGTATCAACATCCGATAACGATCTTGCTGATATCGGGAAAGGAGTAGTGCGAGGCATGAAAAATGCACGGGTGGTTGCGTAACGTGTATCGAAAAGCTAGTTAACTTTCGAGTCTTTAAAAATCATAAAGTAGGGACATCTTGATGTCTTCCTGAAACTTTACACTTTCCTGGAAAGTATAAAGGTGGTTTTAAAGCGCCGGAACCGTGCTGAACGTAGCATAAACGTTTTCTTGATAAGTCGGCGAGCTCGCGACTTATTGTCTTTTTAGAAACGAGTAATTTCCGGTAGGGAAGTTGATACCAGAATAACTTAAAATGTCTCGAGAATTGAATCCCGATAAAAACGTTTATAATCGCTGAAATTTGCCATGTCTCGTTTTTTGCCGGAGGTTTACGCTGGAACGCCCGTGATCGTCACTCTCGCGGTGCAGCTCACTCGGGTAAATCGAAGCGTTGTATCCGAATCGTCGCGTCAACTGCAGTTTTGAGGAACAATGAAAGTTCAGAGGGGCAAAACACACTGCACGTCAATTCGTTTGGAGCATCGTCGCATTACAGTAATCGAATTATCACCGGAAAAATTGACGTTTTTCTTCCTTGCAGAATGGCGTGCTGCCATAACGCGTCTTTTCCCAAATTTGCAGTAACGTCGGCGATACGCGCCAACCGGACGAGAAGCGCTAGAACGCTTTTTTCGCAAACACTGTTGGCACAGGTATCCATATTTCTGTCCGGACGGCTGTATCCAATACGCCGCGGCGACGCGAGGCTTCTCAACGTTTTTACGCGTTCGCAGCCTCGTTCGATGTTTTTACCGCGGCAAGAAACGGCGCTGTGTATCTGAGAGCGTGATCAGTGACAACGGCGATAACCAAACGGCAGAAGTATCGATCGGCGAAGAAGTGGTTGAAAAAGCCGATAGCGAAATAACATCTCTGCCGCAGCCGAGGCAGGAACTGTCACCCGTTTCCGTGTGTTTCTTCCCTCCCCCGCCCCTTCCATTCTTTCATTTTCATCGGACGAGGGTCTTTCCTTGCGGTGGGATTCTGCTCTTTTATGACACACACGTGGGACAACGTTGTGTCTCGGAGAAACCGATAATGATACGTTTTTAATCGCGATCGTAGAAATCCGACACGAAGCACCTGTTCGAGGAATCGCCGTATTGAACGTTTCTTGAATAGCGTCCCGAGGAGCATCGCGCTGATGCCGATAAGAGTCGCCTAAAAACGTGCCGCGCGGTCGTGTGAACTAAATAAATCGAGCATAACCGCCGCGGCCAAAGCGGCTGAATTCCAAGCGATACCAATCCCCGAGAACCGTAACAGTTTCTCGCTCCTAACGGCGCCCGATATACTGCACTCTATGCAAACTCCGAGCCGGACATCATATATATCGCTTCGCCATCCACAGCGGTATAACGTATCAGGTCTATCGAGGCAGCCGGAAGGTAACCTCTTAGAGAGGTGAAGCCCTTGGCTTTCGCCACAGCTTCGCGATGAGATCTCATTCACGGTTACGGCCTCCGCTCCGTTGCCGCTGCGGCGACAATGACGGCGAGGACCGCGACATGGGAATGGCGCCTCCATTTAGAATCGCCTTCGGGTAGCACTCGTACCGGTTTCACGCTACAAATATCATGGGATGAATATCGGGGGAGTATGAATAGCGGTACTTGTAACGTGGGCTGCCACGGGGATGTGGCCAGAGATTCACTTTTTCCGGGTCCCGTATCGTATCTCTTAAATATACATTGCGGCGCCGGAATTTAAACTTCGACAGTTCTTCGACCTATTTCGTCGAGGCCGATCGAGATTATTTATATTCTGGCTCGTTCTGGTCGACGAAAGAACGACTGCTCGAGAAGAAGAGGTACTTTTCGGTTTTCGATAAAAAACAATTGTCGCATCGATCGGTAAAGGAAAACGATAATTCCTCGTTGGTCTGCAAAGTGTTTGATACCGTCGCCCTACGAATACTGAAACAAAATGGTAGAATGCTTTTTGTACGGCGTTACCCTATTGTCCGTGCGCGCCGGTTTTGCACGCCATCTCGAGGGAGCTTGATGAATACTAATTTTGCGATGGAGGCGAAATGTTCGAGAAAGAATTGTGTCGAGATATCGATGTGGATTTATATGCCGGACGATGGAACGGCGAAGACCGTGGTAAAAGGGACCAGACGCGGTTCCCCATTTCGAGCAATTTAGAAACCGTTCGACTTTCCTCGGCGAAACGCCGAGAATCTTCGTCCGTCGGGAGTACAAATGGAGATGTCATGATCGTTCGTCTACACGTAGCTACACCCGTGGAAAAAAGTAATTGGTTGGGTGGCAAGGAAATCATTGATCCGGCGTTTCTTCATGCCGCTCTAAGGATAACGCCGGTGAAGCATATAAAGATAAATCAATTTGATCGTAACCGTTTCATTTGCGAAAAAACTCGCGCCACTCGTGCGCAAGAGGAACGTCTCGAAAGCTCGACAAACGTTTCCTGACGCTTCGTTCAGCAGGTTCATTTTAGCGTCATTTTCGTCCCCCGAGCATCCATCCAGACGGACGATGGCTGAACGACGTGCTCTGGGCGATAAGAACAAATGGTAAATTTAGTCATTACGGCCGGAGAGAAGATACTCGCGCGCCATTCGTGCAACGCGTTACCGCTGAGTGCTTGGCTACCACACAAGATGAATCATTGGAAATGCAGTATGTTGTAAGATTCCGATGTGCATGTGGTATACTGACGTGGTACACGCTGCGAGCACACGCATGCACTCGTATTGAACGGCAGGGCCGTAGACGCGTTGCGATCTAACGAGCCTGATTGTTCCGCATCGGGAACGATTTTCAAGCACCGTGAGCCAAATTTGAAAGCATAACCCGTTTTCCCTGAAACCCTTCGTTGGAATTCAAAAATCGTTTAAATCTCCCCGAGCATAGCACATTTTTGCAATCTCGTATTTGCAATCGACGTTTTTATGGATGAGTTGTGAAAAGAATGCTATGGTGTCTCTAGGAATGAAATGAACGAACGCCGGTATGTACGAGAGAAAAACGAATGCTGCACTTTGTCGATAAGAAAAGGGTGTTGTTTGAGAATTAGAGAGGGAGGAGCAGAAAATGAAGGAAAAAAGGGAGGGGAGAGGGGCAGGGTGAAAGAAACGGGAAAAGGGTGAGTCGGACGAGAGAGAGAGAGAGAGAAGGAGCAGTGAGGCTGGTTTATGGCAAGGATTTAGATGCGAGCAAACGAAAGAATGGTCGGAGGCATTGTTCAATAGAAGACACGACTTCATTAAGCATTCAAGTAATGTTCAAACATAATACATTGAATTGTACCTACTTGGATATATATACCCCCACCCCGCCGGATCAGCCTTCCTGCCCAGCAGCGCCATCGCTACCGGCAGTGGCGTGGCATACAATGAGAACGGCGTTTCGCAGTAATTCGTGATGCTGCAATATCGAGTAATGTATACCTATATCATCTGTGTAGAGTTGCCGAAGTAGCAGTCAATGAAGCAGGAAAGGAGGAAGATTCGGCGACGACTTACGTGTGAGAACGGCGCACGGAGGGCAGGAAGTGGGAGGAGGGGGAGTATTTCGCGGTGCTACGGGCGCAACATCGGATGAGAAAACTTGATACAGATATCTAGATGACTGCGCGCACATGGAATACATCAACGTTCGAGGCGAAGCCTCGTTGCCCTGCGCCCTATCGGTCGTACGCGCGTCTCTTGGTTCATGGCAGCCAAAAGGGCCGCCGTATCTCCAACGGTCCGATACGACGCTATTTCGCATCTTTAGCGATATCGAGACGGCATTGCGATGCAAATCATTTCAGACGCCCATGCTCGTTACTCTGATTCGTTTCCGTACCTCTCTCCCTTTCTCTCTCCTCTCCTTTCTCATATCGCGTATTTCTCTCCCTTGCAGGCTTCGTAATCGTTGCATTTCCAGGCTCGGGGTCTTATGCTAAACAGCGGAGGCTCGTTAACTCCTCCATATGGATATAGGACAATCACCGCGTTAATACCATTGGCCCGACTCCTGCCCACCACCGGGGGAATTAACAGACATGACACGCAGCGTCCTCGGGGAATCTGGATCACCAAATGTTGTATAGCTATGTCGGAGATGTTATTTACCAACAGTAACTATGTTGGCTTTATTCAGCTGTCGTGTAGATGATTTGCCATGATGGTTTGACGTTCCTGGACACCGGCGCAACAATTGACTTTTGCTCCGATCTATTAACCACAATTTGGCCGTAAATTCGTCGGCATTGCGTTTTAATTCTTCGATATGCTTGTCGGCAGGGTTATTAGAACTATTAATTTTTACGAGCAACCTCTTACCAGATAATGATCGCCCCTGTTTGTCGATAACGATGTAAAAGTTATACCACCATTCGCCTTTAACGTCCTTCATAACAGCGTCATTTCGTCTCTGATTTCCATCAAACGCGGACTCGTAATTCCCAGAAAATCGAGACACAGCTTTGTAACTGCGCTCGCATCTTTATTCACTTGTAAAACGTTACGACGACGATTCTAAAATGCTCTGTTTAAAATGGTATACTGCACGTTGTAAAGGTTACTCGCGGAAACCGACGATTATCGTACCATTAATTTACATAAACATTTAATTTACCAATCTACTTCGAGCCGATGTAAGGATCGTGGAATGTTTACTGCAGCTGTTTCTTCGAGCAACCTATTGTCTCACATTTAACCATATCAAATCGCATTTTAAGAATGCAGAGGTACGTAGTTTTATCCGATGGAGGTAAATTAATTTATCGATAATGTAAGTTACTGGTGCCGAAACCACTTCATTTCACATCCATTTTTTCACATCCGTTTCGTAACAATGAAGGTTTGATACAGACTTCAGTTCGCACTTCACATTCGTAGAGCTTAAAGTATTCTTAATTATTAGTTTCACAATGGTTATGATCAGCCCTCGGCGAATACATGTGTTTACAATACATATTTCTAACTTATGCTTCTTTCTTTAATGATATGAGCAACTGCATTAATTATTATTATACCGTTTAGTAGCAATTCGTATATTTTTCATTATCCAAAGAGGAGCATGTCTTGACTCTACGACATCGCAAAAGGAATTTTTTTTAAACGGGATTACATTTTCATTTGTCACATGAATAAAGTAAGGAAAAGTATTCGCATAAAGTGAAACAAACCATTGTTTCTTTCCGTCGTCATGAAACAATACCGAGGCGAAGATCGAAGTTTTAATGATTGATAGGGAAAGGATTTGACAAATTGGAAAAAGCTCATGAATAGGTCGTGATGGACATATTGACGAATTTCCAGAACAAATTTAAAACACATAGTTGACAAGACTCTTGCGGGATGTATTGAAAAGTGATGTGTCAACCATGTAAAATAACCGTCGATATTTCCACGTCGTGAGGAATGAAGAAATATAACTCCCATCATCGGCGCTCGATCATTCATTCCGTTCCATACCATTGATTAGCCTGTCTTATTTCATTACCAGCCCCGTGCAGGATAATCTGTACAATGCATCTTCGTGTTTCACCAAGGCATGCCTCGCCGTTTCGGCTCCGGTGTAGCTGCGTCAAAGTTTCGTCCTGCGGAAATGCCGTCTACCTACATTGGCTTGACAACGGCTGAACTCGAAAAGGAAAACAATAACTTCCCAACGCCGTCACCGCGACCGTCGCCACCTCCGTCGTCGAGTTTATTGCGACACGCCGAAACTTTCATAACACTCGCGCGAAATCATATCTCTGGCTGCGAGGACCTGACGCTTGCACTGCCATGAAGAACGCGAATGGTTTCACGTTTACAATTCGCGGCCAGGTGTATTGAGTTTAAATGCATTCCGCGTAATTGAAGGCGCTGCGTGGAAGCGCTTCCAGGACGAGTAACACGGCGGCGGCGGCCTGTAATAATATCTGTCTCATGAAGAATTGTGACTGCAATTTCAAGTGGCCACTGCAACGAGCACGCGGGAGTTCCGCGCGTTATCTGCGACTGTGATTCAAGAATACCGGCTGGAAAATGCCAGTGAAGGAGAAAGAATAAAAGAAACGAAGAGAGAGAGAGAGAGAGAGAGAGAGAGATATGCAAGCCGTATTTTTGCTCGACTGAAGGAAGCCTTAATGGCACAGTTAGCATAATTCGCCACGGAACTCGACGTATACACATGCGTTGTCCGCTCAACGGCGTGTTATTTAGACGCCGAAGCGCGGTGACAAAGAGCCCTGCGACTACGTCTTTGGCCGCGCCATCGCGGGAAGGATCGCGAAACGCTACTAATCGCTCATCCTTTGCTTCACGACGACACTTTCTGAGTCCACTGAACGCACATTTGTAATTCCAAATTGTACAGCTGCGAGAGAACTAACGCAAGAAAAATTACGTTTTATGTGAAAATCGGAGAACTTTAGTTTTTGCGGGGAGTAGTGCAAAGGCAGTAGTAATCGCGACAATCTTTTCCCAGAACGAAAATGAAAACATGCGTTTTAGGCAAATATTTTCCTTTATCACACGCTTGTATACAGTAAACGTTTATTTTGCGTACGTGAATGAATTAAAATATTCCTTTGCGTGATATCAAAATGGGTACAAAAATTACAGAACGAAAAAGTAACTTTGGCAATCATTTTTCCCACGGATTGGCATTCGGTAATATAGTTATTAGGAAAAACGCACAAATGACCCGTGATGACTTACGTGTTACGAGGTGAACCTTATGAAACTATTTTTTGTTGTACCGCATATTCTAGTTTACAACCGAGCACAGCAATACCTGGCCTTGCATTATATATTATTACACGAATAGCAGATGTTAACATGCGCCATTAGAAAAGTCGCTGACATTTACGGAACGAATGTCAGCTTTTGGTCGGGTTGTTAGGAACAGTTATTACAAGCTTTTATTGCTATTAAGTCTTTTGATATATAGGTTGATAATTATGGCAAGGAAGAACAGACTTTTCCACTTTGTACACTCCGTACCAATAAAGCTTACCATGTTATGCTGCATTCTGGATATCCAGTTCCCTTTTTGAATTTATTTTGACAATTAACGTTTGCCAGTAATGCGCCGTCCAATCGGTGCAGCAAACAATAATGAGAGACTAATTTATAATAACCAGTCATGATTACATTACACATCATGCAATTGTGATCTTTCTTCCTTTTTAATGAAAGCTTTTGACGTTTGCATAATTTTCTACTTTGAATAATCTGGAAAATTTACGAACGATCGGTTTTTCTTTCCCTTCGATATTTGTTAATTAATATCGGATGTGTACAACAAGTAGTAAACAAGGCAAAAGTAAGGACTTCATTAATTTTCAGCGATGGCAACTGACAACGAATAAAACTACAATTATTGCGGGAAGAAATATTTAATATTGCTTATGAAATTGTGATCTTGTTAATACCGTTCAGTTTACGAGTGAAATAACATGCAATATCTATGTAAACTAATGGGTGCGCGTAGTGTATTAAATATAAGACGATAATCCCATCGACACATATATGATGCAGAATGTGAAGACGAGAAATATAAAACGAGAATGCGTATTAGTGCGTATAATTAATATAATTAATAAATAAGAACGTTTGATGCGTAGAATATTCATGCGACGCTCATTATCGTCCAATTCCTTGTTTATTCGATTAAACAGTCGACTCGGTTCATACGCTAAGATGAAATAGCATAAGAAAGGTACCGTCTGGACGGGGTCGCGTGTTAAAAATCGGAAAACATCTTGATTGAAGCGTGTCGCGAACCGCGGGGCGATTTGACAAGATACTCGTCCCCGAGTCACATTGTAATTACTGCTCCAAATACGGCGCGAAACGATTCGAGGGAATTTATCTTCTCCGCCGAAGTTCCTGGAAGTATTTAAAAGCGAGGCAGCGGAAAAATCGCGGATTCTTGAACGGTGACGAATTTGGCGGCGCGACCGGTTCCGAAGAAGATACGCGGCACGGTTCGAGTCGCGTCATTCGTAAACGAGCCAGAGCGCGAGGAAAGCGCAAAAAGCGTGAAAAGCGCAACGCGTCGAAGAATAGACGCTCGGCACAGGCATTCGTGTATTATTAGCCGTTCACTTTTAAGGCGCCATCGTAGCACGAGAGTAAAAAGCGCCGCGATTGGACGCTAACACGGCCGCGGAAAGAAGCCGAGTGATCAACAGCCTGAAAGCGATACGGATGCCGTTCGCGGTCGCCGGCCCGTGTGCGTGTGCGCGTGCACCACCGGCATACGTGAAAATCCGTACACGAATAGCGAGGGTAGAATAATTGTCGGTAAACTGTTCGAGCGAGTAACCAGACATTACTTGCTGCGGATGGAACTCCGCAGGTACTTTGTACCTAGCTCGGCAAATGGCAGCCGACATTGAATAAATTCGAATTGGCCTCGCGCTGTTACTCTGCCGTGCTGAAAACGTACCACCGCTGTGTATGACACGAGCGCCCTCGCGCGCTAATCCAATTAAACCCCATTACATTACGAGACGATTAATTTTCGAGCTGCCCAAATTAGCGATACGGTAATATATTATCGAAGCG
>JABFPT010001538.1:6658-17841 GCA_022817245.1 Nixonia krombeini | reverse complement strand
AGCGAATGTTTTTCCCACCATCAGGGGCAGAGATATTTGGAAAGAAAGATAACTGGGGCGAGTGATCTGTCGAATTTCCACGGAACTCTTCCCAAAATGAGTCAACAACTTTCCAACTACTGTAGTACTACCCAGAAGTTCAATTATGTTTCTGATTTTTGAAAAAAAGAGCCCTAAATTCATGCGGGTTCGTTTCTCCGCGCGTCATCGTTAATCGCGGACACGCGAACACGGAAAACGCTGCCTCTGAAACTCGAGCGCGTGTAACCGCGTAACATCGAAACGCTGGTTGCTTCGGTAATCGTGCGCGGTAGTCACACACGTTCGCACGGTCCGAAATACATCCCGGTGAAAGTGTGAGCTTTCTACGGCATCCGCGCTAGTCCGGAGAGCCGCTGACGCCGCCGTGGAGTCATCACGAATAATTCGCGTAACCGTGATCGTTGGCACGACGAATCATGGCAATCTTTGCTTCGCTGAAGTTTAACAAACTGAGATTTTAAATGCCACGCATTATACCCTCATTTGCATCTGAACTACTTTGTTTTATCAACCTCTCTGTTTTACCGACTGCGTTTCCACTGCAAAATTTTTCTAGAAGGGAGGTAATTGCTCGAAATGCGGCGTATTTTGAAGTTAAGAGAAAATGCGCAATACGTTCTGGAAATGATTATTGCATTTTTGCTAGTAGGATATTTTAACAGCGTTTGAAAGTAGACAGGAGTGAGTTGCTGGTAAAGCAGACATTGTCGTTCCTCGAGTGAAGAAGGATCCGTTTATAAAAGCAGGAGAAAAAATCGAATCGGCGGTGTCTCGTGAAAGCATTGTCGCGTTGAGGAATATCGAACGGCTGTACATTTACAGCTTGCCGTCGCTTCGAAAGTGAGGGCCGCGCGCGGCTAACCGTGCCGTACCTTTTGACAGAGAAATTCGTCGGCGCATCGGAAGAGTCGCTGTTGCGCGATGCAGAAGCGTTTTAAAAGCATTTAAAGCATGGTTTAACGAGGCAATAAATATTTCGAGAAACGATGCCAACGCGGCGTGTGGAGTGCGCTCTCGCGGATGTCCCGAAACGATGACGGTAATGACGCGCGCTGCTAATGGCGGAATGGCGAATTTGATTTATTCATCTGCAAGCCGCGTTATTTATCGCCGCTGCCCGCACGAAACGCGAGCCTCGCTTAAATCAATATTACGGACGACCGATCGGTGCTTCGTCGCGATTATCGGCCCGATAATTGTTTCGTAAGCAATCGTTTCTCTTCCCGAACCACTTGCCGCGCATCGTGCATAGAAAGTAACGAGGGTGAACAACAATCGGTATTTACGAGCTTGATTTTTATCCACACTAATCGCTCAATTACCGCGGAACACGGAGATGTCGCGTGAAATTTTGCCGATCGCGTCAGCGGCGGATCTTCGCGCCTCGTCAAAAGAGCGAGGCTCGTCAGGCTAGAACAAAGAAAGCCACGGCTCTTATCTCATCGGCGAAGCCACGGTCAAAGCGGCGGTTTGTCCCCTGGTGCGTAAAATTGTATCCCTTTCGCTCTCGTATCCAGGAATCTCAGCACGCTCCCGTTGCAAGCGCGACGCGCGTCCGCTTCCCAGAAGGCAATTGCAACAATTGCGTATTTCCCATTTTTATTAAATATACCGCCGCGCGCTATTCGCAATTAGCGTTGCCCAAGCGATTCTTCTTTCCGCCACTTTCCCGGTTTGCCGTTCCCTTGTTCCCCATCGATTACCAAATTAATTATCAACTTCTTTTAACACAATGCACTTGTGAACGTTAACGCTGTCATTTATGTAATTGCAAACGTCTCTTCCGCTATTTCGTCGCTTATCGTCGATAGTTAATCTCGCTTACGTAAAATTCGACATAACGAACTGTGTAATAGATCGGAAAATGTGTTTTCCCTTTCAGCAATTCTCTGTTAGGAAATGAAAATTCTCGATTTTATCTGCGCGTAAATGCCGAGGTAATCACGGCAATTGCGATAATTGTGTTTGGATTACTAGAAATGCAATGTTCCAATTGGATTCTGCAGCGGCGCGCGTTGCGCAACCGCTGACGCCAATTGGTTCGGTAGGCCTGATAGATCAATGGCGGTTTCGCAAGTCCGCGAGATAACGTTGATCGCACGACGCCGCTTTAATTTCAGATTATCGATTTTTCATCGCGATATCGTCCTCCTCACAACGGAATATTATCTACGATCGTTAAGTGGCCGATTCGATTTCTCGAGATCGGTTAGAAGTTGATTCCGCTACGAGATTAAACTCCGTTTGTTGTTAAACAAATCTTAAAAACCGCAGCGAAATGTTACTTATTTTTCCGTCGCTACCTCGGTATCTCGATTTCCGCAATTGTTACACTGTTTACACCAAATCAGACTTTTTACGTTTGAACCAACGCCACATGGGAATTGAGATTGCGGTAGAAATTCTAGTGGTTCAATTTCTTTCTCCGGCTTGTAGTAAACGGAAGGAAAATTGGTTGTAATACGAGTTCTTTTTCTTGTATCTGATTAACAAAATATATAATATTCAAGTTGAATGTAACCACCGTTTCTAAATGTATTAGTTTGAAACACTACAAGTAAATATTATATAACGTATCGGATTCGTGAAAAAAATTAAATGAACATCTGTTTGGACGACGATGTTTCTAGTAGCTGAGCGTGAAAAAATGAAGGCTGGCAAGAAAAGTCGGGTAAAAAAGTAAGAACAGCGAAAAGCCGCGTTTAGTTGGTTTACGGGTCGGCGGCCGGCGAGTGTTCTCGCTCCGCGAATCACCGCGGCGTGAATCCCGATGCCGGCGCAGTGGATCCTCCATAAAATTACGACACCCATTACCGGCATATTCGCCCCGCGGTCTTGCCCACGAAGCAAGTGCCTTTTCGTGACGCTTCGTTGCTCCCGCGATCCTTTTCCGTCATACGCGCTTATCTCCTTCCTTTTCACACAACTTACCAACGCGTAGATCGAGCGAAATTGAAACCCCTCCGAGACATTTGCGCCATGTTCATTTTTTGTTCCGCTCGCAATTTTCAAGTTTCCTTTTTTTCTTTGTCGACTTTTTTTTTTATTTCGAACAGTCGGTTACCGCGGAAAAATAGCATTATTCGTTACTCGCTTATCTGTCCGTAATTATCGTAAGTGACAAAATTATTATGAACAAGTGTAAAATTATTGACTAAGGTGAGGAGTGATGAGGTAGATAAGAGTAGCTAACAAATGGAAGAATAAATGGGCCGCAGGCGCGCATGACTTTTCACCGATGCCGAACAAAGTGGCTCGATATTCCCATTGCGAAACCAACGCGCGCGGATGATACGAGAAAAGTTGGCCGCAATGCTACGATTTATGCAACGCCGGTCTTGTAACAATTCAACGCGTCCTGGCAGCTCGCTCGCCATTACGGAGAGCCAGCCTAGGATACGAGTACGTTTGCATTTCTGCGGAGAAATCTGAGGCAGCAGGCCACGGCGAGTCTCGGAATTTCACGTGGAAAGGAAGAAAAGGAGAAGGAATAGGCAGCTGCGCTCACTCGCGCTCTATCGAACAGCGTGTCTACACGTTGCGCGACGTTAGCGAGCCTTCGATAAAATCATCGACATGTACAAATCGCATTATCGGCGTTTCTGCAATTAAACCGAACATGAATTTGCTTATCGGTTGTTATTCGCGGCCTGCGATTAATTAGAAACGATAATCGAGAGTCGAATGCGAAGGCCGCGTTTAACGGCGGCCGGAAAAACCGGGGAAATTATTTCCTCGACGACAGTACGTAATGGCCCTAACTGTAAACTGAAGCGTCTTAGAGCGTATTAATTACGGCGATGCAACAGCAGCGGCGTTGATACGAGGCAACGATCAACTGTACATTACTGCGAGACGCGGTTTGTCGATGCCGCGAATCCCAAATTACCGGTGAGCCTTGCAACGGGCAAGTTTGCGGGATTCGGCTGTAAATTTCAGACCGCGTCGTTAATCTGCCTCGAGTTGGCTCGCGTGAGAACCGAGGGTGGCGGGGGAGGACGCGTTCGCGATGGTGGAAAGGGGAGGCGATAAAAAGCAACGTCTGTTGCCTTACTATCCCATTGTTCGTGCATCGCGCGTGATTTCATTGGCGCGATGTCGAGTAAAGAAGCGGTGTTTGTTGGGAAAGAGAATAGTTGCGATCGGTCGGTATCTTCGTAACAGCCTACAATTAGAACGCAGATAACAAGGCATACACGAGCGCGTTTAATAGCCGCTGCCCACGCCGCGCTCGTTGGCATTTACCGGCCTACACAGGGCGACTTATTGACAATGGTTCTCATCGCCGTTGACGCAGATTCATCATTCGCGTAATAACAGTCATTCGGCACAATGTCAATTGTTGTTAAGTAACCAACCGGGATTGCGGAACGTTACGGAAACGTTGCGACACGCGCTCCCCTTCTGCAGTAAAATCATTCTTGACAGCGTGTCAATATTTCCAAGTCAACGTATATCCTGTTCTTTGCTTTGTCGGATGATTTAGATTATCGGCATTTGCGGTGTTTGCTTTCGATTTTCCCCGTGTTCCGATCTGAGAACTCCGCGATTATTATAAAGCTATGGGGTTAAACTCCGTTTTGAAAAATTGGCATACTAATGTGTAGTTTTGAAATATTATATCGTTTTGTTTAAAAATTAGGCGTTTCGGTAAATCGTAACAAACAATCTGCACCGTTTGGCAAATGTTGCGAGAGAACACCTTGTACATTCGCTTTCGTTCCCTTTCATTCCCTTTGCGAGAAGGAGCAGCCGACTTTCCAGCAAACATTCTGAATACACAGGAGCGCTCGACTTTTTGCCGCGGTGATAAAAGAAGTTATTGTGGGATGTTAGCCGCTGCCGGCGCATGTTTGTACAAGCGACGAGATCGAGGCCAGTTGCAACAATGTGCCGGCATCGTTGCAATCGATCTACCTGTCTCAAGGTTGCTGACAACGGCTCTGATCCGCGAAGAAAGATCGGCAACTCGACCGCGGTAGTTACAACTTAGTCGAGGCCTATAGCCCCCTCCGACCATCCGCTATTCGCTCGTGCAATACGCTCCGCGAAACGAGCGTGCGCGCCTTACTTACTGAAAAGCAAAAGCCGGGGAACTGCGAACTTTCTCAAACGTGTTTACACGAGCTGGGCAACGCGGTTGAACTTTATACACATTTTTGAACGCGGCTCACCGAGGCGTATAAATTACTTCATAGAGCCGGCGAAATTTATAAACTTCCATGTAATTAAACCGCGGGCAATTACTTCGTGCCGCGGCGAGGAAAACGGGATGTTTACGGCGCGGGAATGTCGAAAATGGTATTTAGAACGATGTGCTGGGAATTTAACGGCCTCCCGTGATTGACAAATGGCGGCAAAGTCGGAGCATGGAAATACGATAGAAAGCGAGTAGGCGCATATAATGCTCCAGTTTACGACAGCGGCGTACGTCTCGCCGCGGATAGGCGGCAACGTCACGAATCCTCGCGGTGAAAGCACCCACGTCGCGTTACGTAAGTCCGCGCACGAGGAAGCGGCGCGTTTTTCCTACCGCTCGTCGAGCATTGTCGCTGCGCCGGCGAACTCCATAAAGAGTACGCGGAATAAATGCCGTTTCCATATACCGCGCCAGCAAATGGCCGCCGCACGCTCTCCGCGTTACGATATCGCGTGCCGCTCGGCTTAAATCATTTCGCGGATGCGCACATCTGTGTCGTACTTTTTCGGCCGACCTTTATCCTCGAATCCGCGCTCGCCGGGAATAGGTGCCCCGCGTTTCCACCAGGAAGAGAAATTTAGTCGCGGCTCGTCGATTGAGATCTTTTTCAATTTTCATGCGCATTTTATCGTACACCATAAACATATATCACCTTAAAGGCTGTTTGAGTCGTTCGGCATTCACTGGGAAATATCATTATTATTAAATGACGATATATGTAATTAATTATCAACGTTACTCGCAATTGGGAATAATCGAGTGGATGACACGCAGAGTGTGTACAAAATAAAAAATGTAAAAAAAAACGATGTTTGAGAATTGCGGAAGTGTCGACTACTCTGGGAATTGAACTTGCGATGCAGCGGCGTGAGAATCGAGTCATTGTTCACGAGCTATGACGAGTCACACACGTCGCATTCCACTTCTGCATACAATCTTCCTTTTATTTTACAATACTCCACACACACACACACATTGTTCAGTATTCTGTATATTAAGTAATCGTATAATTAATTTAATTTCAATTCACTGATTTTCTTAGTTATTTAATAAACGTAATAAATTATTGAATGACATTTACTGAATACAATCAAATCTGAATACTTATTCAAATTTGAATACTTATTGTGCAGTTAAACCATTATTGTCATTCGAGTTATTTATTATACATTTCTTAACGAGTCTTTTAATGAGACGAGTTCAGCAATCGCTTATTTTAATGAAGTGTACGTGAAAAATGAGTTGACGCGTGATAACTGGAAACGTATAGCTGGTCTAAACAAAGCACCTTTTCATATTGCAGAGGCAAATACGCAACTGTGCGAAGATGCAGGGAGCGATCGAGCGGCAGACAATGGGCTGCCAAGTTCCTGAGGAAAAGGCGGCGAGCCCAGGAACTCCGGGCTGAGGCTCTTCACGAAGTCGCGGTGCTGGATGCCGCGGCACATTGTTCTCGCCTCGTGTCTCTTCACCAAGTTTTCGAGACGAACACCGAGATGGTCCTCGTTCTAGAGCTGTGAGTACTCCGGCCAATTGTCTGGCGTTGAATAAAAAGATTTTACAGTCTACTCTGCCTCCAATTAATATTTCTTCCGCATCTCGAGGATCATAAATATGAAGGAAATGTTGAGGAACGCGTAGCGCGAAAATAAATAGTAAATCAAATCCAACATTTTGAATAAAAAGTAGCGTAAATCTATAAACCGGTAAAACACTGACGAAAATTTACCATGCAATCTCAACAGCTGTTCGATGTGCATTGCTGAGTTTGCTACTTTTCACTGTAAGGCTCTAGTAATTTCTCACAATCATTGATAAACTGTAAAAATGGTCGATATACGCATATATAACTGTATAACGCATGTACTGATGTTGGCATGAATTCTAATGGAATGTTACGATTCTAGTGCTCCCGGTGGAGAGTTGCAGATGGTGCTAGACAGAGACGAAGTTCCGGAGGAACGACAAGTTGCTAGATTATTGAAACAAATTCTCGACGGTATCGCCTTTCTTCATTCCCTGAACGTTGCACATCTTGACATAAAGGTATGTAAAAGAAAAAGTAAAAATTCCACAGCTGAAAGATTATAATTCAGAAAGACAAGAAAGGCAAATATGTACTTTCATTATGGATTATAAATTTTACGGTTTTGAATTTTATTTGCATTTTCTCAGAACGGCGCATATTTATTTAAATGCATGATTCATGGCCGGTGCTAAACGTACCTTTACCACGATTATTTTACTGATTAAGAGGTAAAGATACACAAGAATAGATATGAGTATTCTAAATCTGTTACGTGAATCAGCGGTAAAATGTGTCATGGTTTGTCAATAATAGATTCGTCCAGGGAAATTCGTTTGTTTAAGATTACCATTGCACGATGATTCAATTTTGCTTGATAATATAGTGTAATGGTAATAATGCAGTCTCCACAATAATAACAACGATTACATCACTGTCGTTGTAACAACCAAGAGGTTGTAATCACAAACCACTCTCGTTATGGCAATAGTCGTGATAACAGCATTATGCATAGTTGTGATAACAAAATTATGATATTGTAGCGAATGTAGTTGCAACCTTTGACTGTTATTACATAATTATTAATACCAATAAAGTCAAAATACATATTCGCAACTTTTTATTTATTATCTATCAAATATTTATTTCATGTCCATTAAAAAGATAGTATTGAAGAAAGTTGTTTTCTTATGATTCACATTTTGTTAGCTGTTGCGGCAAAAAACATGGCCGTGGTAGTTGCGTTGCAAAAAATTTCCTTTTGCGTAATTCATTAATTCTCACCTAATACATTCTGTTTCATCGTTTCACTTATTAAAACACATAATTTAAAACGCTGTTAAGTAACATATTCATTTCCGTATTTTGTTTCCATTCGAGTGAACGTGCGGTGTGAAAGAGCAGCGCTTGCCGCAATTTGTCCGATAAGAAGAGCATCAACGGACGTGGGATAATAAACAACGTGGCGGCGGAGTATAATATCATTTTACCAGAATTACTGTTAAGGCTATCGTGGCAACGAACTTGCGCGTTCGCGAGTCTCAGGTTGGCGCGAACGACCTAAATCGTTATATAAATACGAGGAGGTGGAGGATAAGGAGGGAGAGAGAGGGAGGAACATTGGCAACTGTTGGATCGGAACCGAATTGCAATTAGAAGCGCGCGGGCGCGCTTTGGATCTGTTACATATACTTATTAGCCGAGGCGATGTTCTCACCAGCTCACCGTGATGGAATTTCATTTCGAATTGGCTGCCGGTCGAGTGCTAATTATTCGCGCGCGCTATTTTGCATACGCTCGTCCGTGTTATGCCTGCGTGCCCGTCAGCCAGGAAACCCTGCTGAAAATAGACGACCGTGCCTGTAATAATAGACGAAACATTTCTCACGTTTCGCGTCACTTTCGCAAACTATTTCGTTGTTGCAAATTCTTTTTTGTGCTTTTTCGCTCACACGGCTTGTCTCGTCAAGCAGATTATTTCAGCACTTGATCTTTTAATTATCGTTTCTTGTTATTACCGTTTTTACACTATCCCGTTTATTACTGTCGTAGCGTTGTAGAATCGGAGCTATTTTTCGTCGAGTGGCTTTTTGCGGGCTTCGCAAACTCGGTACATGTAAAGTAGATAAATAATGGTAATAAAACGCATGGAAGCGCTGCCGTAATTTAATTTCGCGAAAGTTCCCGCCGGCTCGGTACGGGAAGATTATAATTTAGAAAGCAGATGTTGTTCGTCCCGTGACAAGCGGTGGCGGCGGCGGTGGCGGCAGGTATGCACATTTATCGGTTGTCGCGGCGATCGATACACGCGAGCCAAGGTGATCCGGTTTTATGCCCATAATAAATATCCACGTTACATGTTTACGTTTTTCCATGCCCCTCGCGCTCACGCGTCTGTGTTCCGCGTCGCGCAGATTCGGATGACGCGCGTTACGCAACGCGTCTACGACAACGGCGTTTCCAGATTTGTCGCTCATTTCACCGCTTTTACTACCGCGCAAACGTGAAAAGTAACTCGTAATCACGTCACGTCACGTGCGCGAGATAATTGCGGAAGAAGAGAAGCGCCCTTTTTGTACACTTCTCTTTGCCATTTTTATACCGCAGATCTCGAGCATCCATCGCCTTTACCCAATTTCCGAGTTGACAAAACCGCATTTTCTTCTACGCGTCCGGGCATTTCTTTCTTATTACTTAGACTCGAAGATCGTTCCGATGGAAGAGAAACCATCGCGATGGGAGTGATCTCTCTTACGTGGATCGAAATTTGCTTTGACCCATTTTTGAATGAATTCCATAAGAATCGATTTCCATCGACTGGACTTCGCTTATTCGATTGGTCGACATCTACCGATTTCGAGGGAAATGAATTTTCGCGATATCCCTCGTTGCATACTGCGAAATGTAATTGCCTGGCATGCTTAATTAAATCAACGCAATCTCGCACGATTTTTCAACTAGATGACCCCTGAACGTGTCCCGGACGCGAAGCCATGTTGCACCGATAACGGTAATCGCTTTATTGCCGCGGGTAAGAGCCCCCACATCGTTTTCGTGGGAATGCGATACTCGGTCAGCTGGCTATCGCGCAGGTAAAACCGACAGGCGCCTTTTCCGTATCTTGTCAGTTTTCCTATCGACTATTCTTTTCTTATCGTCGTTTTTATTACACGTTTGACTAACCCTCGTAGTGACGAACAATGCGCCCCAAAACTCGCTGCTTGGCCGATGAAAATAAAAACGCTCGAGACTCGTGTTACGAAACGGCGTGTGATTTGTACAATTGTTGCGGAAGCGAGTGTTATTGGCCGCGTCGCGGTTTTTTGCATCCGGTAGCGGAAAAACGATAGAACTGGAAACAGTCGATCGGCTGACCCAAATATAGAATCCGCGCGAGATTATGAATGGAAAAATGCACGTGAATTCCTTGGCTCGCGGCCAACCCGTCCACCGACTTGCGGGCGCCACTGTTTCTCCCGGGATTATTTCGTGCCAAGGAATTCACGACTATTCACAATGCGCTGACAACATTCTTCCGACACGAAAAAACGAACAGCTGAAGAACGCTCGTGAAACGGCCGACCCGGCGAAAGCGAACTGGCATCAACAAATTGTAATTTAATTAGCCGCGTTGTCCGCACTTGTAAACGAATTTGCTGCGATATCGTTGCTCGGGTGATAACGCGTAATTCATTAACGTTACTTAAACTATGGAAATAAAAAAAAGCAATCGGACTATTTGCTTCTGACAATTATCTACGAAAATAGTTTTACGCGAGATAACGAAGAATTTTTATCTCAAAGACAAGGGAAAAAAAGTGTTTGAATTTAACAAATCGTTACTGAGAAAGTGTATGAGTAATGCGTTTATCGGCATGTCACCACAAACAGGAAAAGTTTTTCTTTTAGTTTTGCGAATAACATTTCAGTCAATTTTGTGGTGTCGGCGTGAAAGTCTTATTAACGTTTTGAGACCGATACGAGGAGGATGATTTGTGAAAAAGTCCGTCTTGAAGCATCTCGACCACACGTTTCAGTCGAATGAGTGAATCAGCTGTCATAATATTGATTGCTCTAATTTCCAGCGAGTTCTCAGTAAAGAATAAATCATTGTTGCAGTGACTCTTCCCCGTTAACAGCGAAGTTGGTTAACGGTTGATTCTATTAAACGCGACAATGTCTGCTTTTTCTTCTGAAATATACGACACGCGGGGTTAACTATTGGAAAACATTGTTCACAACTCTTTCTTATCATCACCGGTTAACCACCAATAAAAGATAACCAAGTGTCTTGTTTGTTTTACAAATGTCCGACCATCCAATAAAAATGGTATAAATGTATTACCGTTTAGCATAAATTTCACTCGTACCCGCTGCCTCCCGATTCTAGCAATTTTCTTAGCGACATAAAGCAAG
>JABFPT010001537.1:5194-16210 GCA_022817245.1 Nixonia krombeini | reverse complement strand
CGCGCGCGCCGTCTTACGTACCACGCAAACATCTCCCCGGCGAAAAAATGAAGACCAACCGAGTCCGACCGCCAGACACACCGGGCTACAAAGTCGTCGTTACGGCGTTTTTTCGTCATCGTCGTGTTACGTCGCGGCGTCATTTTGTCATCGGTGCGTCACTTCCCGGCAATTGGTCGCTTACCGGCGTCTATCGCTTTGACAAGTTATTCCGGATGAACGATGACCGCGCAGACCATGACGCCGACCGATGTGACAAACGGCCGATGTCGAAACAAACATTCCGCGCGATCGATCGAAAGCGACGTATTGGCAAGAAGCGCCGCGATTTGTCGCGAACTCAGTCCATACAACGGCCACGTTCTCGGTAAGAGAAAATGATCTGACTAACGCGTCATCAAACGGCGACGTATCGGTACGTCTCTTGCTACGTCCGAACTGCGAAAGTCGATCGTTAATGTATTAATAGACGTTGATATGGAAGAGATAACTGCGATCGTTATTTCAATAAAGTTTGTACTACTTCTATCAATGGATTACGTTTTAACAGCACATGCGTAATTACCGGTTATTTACTTTCACAGATTAATTAACATTCGGTGATTAAGAAATTCGAATTCAAAATTCCTGTGCTGAAATCGCCAATAAATAAAGTAGAGGAAAACGTGCATTGTAAGAAGTAAGTAGGCTTTTCACGATTAACGGGAAAGTATGCAATTTCCGTCTCGAGTACAATGTGGCCGCCCGCGTTCGCCAGAAAGTACATATTAATTCTCCCGATAGCACAGCACTGCGTTAGTGCGTGCTGTAATATTTACTGTAACATTTAATGGTAAATAATAACGACCTGGCGAACCGCGAGATGCGGGAGACTCAATGCGACGCCAATCAATGCGTTCCCGCTCTCTCGAATAGCTCGCCGTTAATTATAAGATCCGGTTATTCGCGCGTTCACGGCAGAGACCCTTTAAATATCGTTTGATTAATTAATTTATAATTACTTGGGAATAGAATGTCGATCATACAGATTTACCGGCCGTTTGTAGCGACCTGTTAATTAAAACGTTAGAGTGAAATATCGCGTGTCTATTAATCATTCGTAAGCAATTGTTAATCGCTCGTTGTTATCGGTAATCGGCGAAACTGTGTAAACGAAGGCGCGCGCCGTCCGAGAGAATATGGTGGCGAGCCGCACAATGCGTTTGCTCGCGCGCCGCGGACGTAGACAAATGGCAGGGGCAGAGACGCGGTGGATGCACGTCAGGAACGGGTTTCAACCGCGCAGCACTGCTTTACGCGCGCTTCTCGCTACTTTCGCAACGCGTTTTCGCGAAACGCTCGGCGAGAAATCGCAGCAAAAATCGAACCCGGCCGACGCCCACAGTTTCACGCTGCAACAAAGTCGCGCTCCGAATCTCGGCTTTTCCGCTTTCGGAAACTTTTCCACAATGGACGGGAATTTCAGGACTGCCGGAATTCGGACGAGCAGCTGCGTTCGATAAAGTCACCAATCGAAGCGCGTTCTCCTCTGTCGGTTTTTACTATCCTTTACTGCTTCCTTTTCATTTATTTTCTATTTGACAATTCCGTTGGAGTTATTTAGAATTTCTTTTTTGTCCTTCGATGTGTCTTGGTAGTTCTGCGATACACTTTTTGTTTGTAATTATTCACGCGTATAAAGTTGATGTATTTCGAGTGCTGTACAGGAACGGAGGAAGGCTTGGTTGTCATAATTTCATAATTTTTATTTGAAATTTATTCCCAGTTGTGATTACGGTTATAGACGAAAGGAATTAACCTCGTAACGATCACACTCGGCTCCGTGAAAAATGTCGCAACGCTTTATCTTTAAGCCCGTCGATGTCACAATCCCGCGTTTGGTTGCCGTTTCGTAAACGTACAATCGGATATTGTTTCACGCTGTTCCACCGTGGTTTATATTCCCCGGAGGATTTGGCAACGCGTGTAGCCAAGCCCGCGAAACATATGGCACGAACTGGCATAATTCGATCATACAATTGTTCGAGGATCCACCTTGAAGATCGATGCAATGGGGTTAATAAACGTGCATTAATAAACGGCAACGCGAACCATGCGAGGAAGATATGCGGACAAGTCGGGTTCGCAGACGCGACGACACGCCGGACGAGGTCAATAGGTATAATCCTGGGAAAAAACGGCGGCGATGATGGAAAGGTTTGCGGAAAATCGGCGGCGAGGCGCAACGCGATTAGCGCGTTCTCGGGTGTCAACGATTATGCAGGCGAAAGGGCCACGGATTGGCGTAGTCTGTCATCTGGAAGATAAAACACGACCAATGAGAGTGGCCACGCTCGCCCCGTTTTGCCGTCTCTGTCGCTCACATGCGCTCGCCCGGCCGGCCGTTCGCTCGCTCGTCCTCTCGAGTTCACGTCCTCCCCCTCCCCCCTCTAGCGTATATTGTGATCCGCGCTTTACGAAGCATCGATGCGCCTAAAGCACCCCGCACAACGAGCGTGGCTCGCATCGACGACGCGGCTCGCCGTCTCGCCGGAGAGAAACACGTTCTACAGTGCGCGCTCGCCGGCGGAGCGTCACGCGATCATTGTGAAGAGGCCTTAACCTCGTCCGACCCTCGGCGCGCACGTTTTCTCTCCGTCCTCGTCTCCGCCGAGTGTACACAAAACCGCGTGGCAGCGGTTGCGCGCGCATCCAGCCGCGGCGAGAGCCCGCCGAGGCACGCGGCGAGGCGCGAGACGAGGCAACACCGCGTGGCCCGACCAGCTGATCGGCCGACCCGCCGGGGGAGGGGGGGATCGCGCGCCACTCGGCTAATGAGTGTACGACTTATTGCGGCTACGACGGTCGAGGCAGTGGCAGAAGGGGGAGCGCGTGCAGCCGCACGAGAGACGCTCGGGGAACGGCGGCGCACTGTACCGATGCCAGTGGCTGCGGCCAGTGCTGTAACTAGAACGATGCCGGCGGAGACCAGATTCTTGGTTTGTAAACAATACGTTTTTATTTCCTTTACAAAACAAATGATAAACAGACTTTGTTTATCACGTCATTCACGTCATAAATCATTGCAAACGAAATGCTTTTTTTAACAATTTTTATCTCCTTAGTCACATTTGTCATTCCGTATGTTTCTTATTTTTGACGACTATTTTTATACTATTTTTTTTTCGAGTATTTGTAAAGTAGTATGCTCTCGAATTTATTTTCCGTGACATTTTGATTTACGTGTTTTTATACTGCGCGTCGTAACGACTGCGAATAAACATTTATCGAACGTGGTGTATGGACGACGATATAACGATAAATAGCAAGTGATAATAATGGAATTTTGTAAGGAATTAAGGCCCTTGGTAAGATAATTAACACGGCCCTGGCTGCTGTCTCGCGTCGCGGTGGGGGAAGGCTGTGTTGCCGTATTGCCGTATCACGTCACAAGGCCCTGGCGGTGCACGCCGCGCTGGCGAGCGTTGCCCGATGAAATGGCATTGCAAGGTCTAGGAGCCCTCGTTTCCTTTCTTGCTCGCGGTGGCCGCGGCATCGAGCGATCGCGCGGCTTCCGCCGCATTGCGAGGTCTAGGAAAGCGCGATTCATCGTCCGCCACACATTCCACGCTCGTCCCACGCTTATCATTTTTTCCCTTCGCGATACGCTTATCTTCACTCTTCTCTTAGCGAGTCTCCGCGTTTTCCGTTACGCCAATTCACTTGTATCTGCACGATTGTTAAACCGTACGCGAGCATGAAATAAATTAGTTCTGATCTTTCTAATGGACAACAACGAAATGTTTCTTCGTCGTTGATTAACACTTCGGTCATTACAGTTATTTTTACATTTTGATTTATTTTTACTTATCAAAACTATTTTTATTACTACTTTTGTATATACTTATATAAATATTGCTTATATTTATTACTTATTAAAAAAAACTTCTTCTCGTGTATTTCGTCGCGTAAACATTGCGAAAAATCCGTGCGTATATTAATAAAGCGTAATTTATGTCAAGGTAAGATGAAAAAAAGCACGCATGCGCGCTATCGCTTCTCTCGCGTTGCCCACTTCTATCCTTCTTCCATCGAATTTTTTGTTTTGGACAGAGGCTGCATTTTCGCGTAATTACCCGTTGCCGTTCGCGGCGATCGGCGTAATATCGGCAACGGCGTCGATCGCCCGATTCGGACGGCATCGTAGCATTTTGCAACCTCAGTCACGTTTACGAATCTCTAGATATGGTGCGAGGTTGCTCGACGCTGACGGAAGTGACGTCATCGTTGGAAGCGTAACGCGCGTTCTCAATGCAGCGTTGGAAAAACGTCGGGGAGAAACAACGTTGCGACAGTTCGAACGGGCGGGCGGGTGTCTATAACGCGTACGATGTAACACGAGTGAAACGTAGCGGAATCAATATCGTTTCATTCGTCGGAATTGGCACGGTTTACAAAAGCACGCGCCAATCACCGTCAATGTTATCGCGGGAACCTTGCGTGGAACGAACACTCGATTAATAACACGACGCGCTATTGAGGCACGTTGACGTCATTTAACTCCGGCGGTTATTACTTTGAATCCCCGGCTCTTGGTAAATCATCGAGGTTAAGCAAAAATAGATGGGTGAGGAGTCGGATAGGTGAACGCGCAGAGAGGAAACATCCGTGCGTCGTTAATTACAGGGGAAACTACTGTTGTGACGTTAACCGATAGAAGAATATCGGTTAATGTCACAGCAAATATATACACACTAGTCGATATATGTGGTTAATGAAGTAAAGTTGTAGAGTCGTAATTGAAGACAAAGAGAGAGAGAAAGTGAGATGGGAAGTAATAGTATGTAGATCTTTAATAGAACATTTTATTGGGGAAGACGATGTGCCTGAAAATGGAAAAAGAGAATGGTAGAAGAAGCCAGTGGCGTTGACCGGATTAAATACCGTTCCGGCTTAGCAATCGGATCTCGAGCCTCGCAACCCGATTGGTTTTATTGATAGCGTTTGGCTATATTTAAAAGCCGTGTCGGCCGGAATGCAAATCCATGCAGAATTAGACGGCGAATCCCAAGACTTCCTCCGCCCCTGAATATCGCAAGTTTTACGTAGACTCGTTCGCGATGCAGAACGAAGTCAGTCTTCAGGACGACATCTTCACCTCCCCCTTGAATATTCCCGAATGGTTTACGATTCATAAAAAATGTAGGTCAATAAGTCTCTTGGGAAACACTCCACGGTTTATTCTTACGGCGGCGCTATGTTCATTTTTATATAATAGAACGATAATGAGCAAGATCATGATTCAGCGATACGGACCGGGCATAATAAATATTTTCATATTTAGATTCGCTCGATAAAGAGCCGAGCGTGCTTCGCATTCCTGGTGCGCCGACCGCGAGATAACACACTGCTAATGCCGTTTTATCTAATCGAGCTGGAGAGATGTGTTTCGGTAGCGTCGGCGAAAGGTGGTCATTGGAATGAGCGCGTTAAAAAGCAGTGCTTCTTTATTTCACTATTGGTAACAGGTACATTGTGAAGTCGATGGCGAACATTTTAATGGTTCCGTGAAATTTGTGAAAGGTCGATGTAGCTGCTTCTTCCTCTACTGCAAAGTCACAATTCGCGGTTCGCCAGCTTCCACGAAGACGAGAGTCTCGGGCGATTCACTTCCCGCAAGCGGATGCGCGTACTCTTGATACGCGTAATAATCACTTAGCCTCCCTTGGGACGGCAGGTCACGTGGAATGACGGGGAGATGTTGCGGCACCGCTCGTCACTGATCGGAACTAACATACTTGGAAAATGGCGATCACCGATCCACCAATACAAAGACACGTCAATGTGGCCCTCTGCCAATCGGTGCGTCGCATTCCGGAATAGCGTGGTCGTCTGCAAGAAGGGCAAACCACGAGAGGCGCGAACGCGCTGTCCTGTCCTGTCAAGAGCAACGACGTATCTGTATCACAGACGGAATTCCTCGGCAAACGGCGGCTCAGTCACGGCAAACACGCGGGCACAAGCGATAGAAATCGGGTATCGTCGTCTATGGGAAGCGGCAGCGGTTCTTTTTTGCGCGGTTCGCGAAGACAGTTGGTCGCAACTCGCCCGTTATTTTCGTGGCGGTCTGCAGTTTGCATGGCTGTGCGTGTTCAATGCACGGTCGATACGGTAGAGCGTGGTGATCGCGGAATCGTAAGAAACGAGAGCGGACGTCCGCCGCTCTGTCGGCGACGAGCTGTGTACCATTGGCGTACGGAGGCTCGACTGGCGGCTGTCCAGACGGCGCGACTCATTCGAACCCAACGATCGTGCGCCAGAATGCTTCGCCGACTACGCGTGTACGTACGCCGCTTTCCACCTCCACCGTCGCCGACGCAGCCGCCGCGGCTTCGCGCCTCTCTTCCCAACCACCTACTCGACCCCCCGCCTCCGCCGCCACTGCTCCTCTGCCTCCTCACCCCACCCACCAACCACCCGACCTCTCTATCCCTACCCTCGACGCACACGTATACCTCAGAAGCGTGCTTCTCGCACTCACACTAACCAACCGCGGAGTATCACGACGGAACGGCGTCTCAGGGCCGTAGCGATAAGTGCTCGTATGTGGGAGCCGCGGCGAGGTCGGCTTGTTTGCGGAAGGAAGGACTACCACCGGCTGCCCTGTTGGAACTAGGGATCAGGAACATCCACTGCGAGTTCCTCGGGATTTGTACGAGAGTGTCACGAGGGTCGGAGCAAGCATTTCCGATATGCCGGCTTTTAGTCTTTCCGCTGTGGGAGAGCACGATGTTTTCTTAATAACGACGATTTACTCTAACTTCATCAATAATTAATAACATTACTATTGGTGACTAACCAATAAGTTTCGTAGTTAATGAATAATCAATTAATTAATTTGGCAATTTAATTAAGTAACCATAATTTCCTAAATCGTCAAACAAATTGCAATTTAAAAAATCTTGTTCACTATTTTGTTGTGGGTAACTCTAGGTTTTCGTGATACATCTCTCTCGTTTTCCTCTTTGTTTGCGTCTGCCAGTAATAAGTAGTAAAGTTGAGTCACAGGCAAATGCATTTCAGACGATCTAAGAATAGTACCTAGTTCGAATGGTCGGGGGCGGTACAGGTACTTGGTCACATTTACCGGGATGTACACTTTTTCCCACTGTCAAGTTCATTCCCAAGAGGGTTGTTTAGCAAGGCTTCAAAAAGTAATCAGTTGCACGCCGATCGGTCTACCGGCAGTGAGACATTCTCGACGAATCAACATTCAAGCTCGGCAGAGCGAGGCTTCGCAGGCATCGAGATATACTATTCGCTTGGTCAGGTTAGCTTCTAGGTATAATCGTGTATATTTAACAATAAAAATCTCTTATTATCCCGATCTGGCGCCCGCTTTAGTCTAATCCCGGTTTCATAAATTTTTGATTCGATTTAATAGAAAAATTCAATAATTATCGTGGATTTCTCTGCTGTACAATACTTTTTTTTTTTTTATTAAAAGGCTTTTATAATACGTTAAAGAAACGTACAAAAATCTCTTTGAAAGTAAACAATTGTGAAAATATAGATACGTATCAAAAACTAAGAATAGTAGTATTAGTACAGTTCTTTGGCGTAATTAAATGTTTTAGAACACACAACTAAATCAGTGCGTTGCTTTTGAATACCCTTAAAGTATGGCGCCTTGAAACAAGACGACGGAAATTTCCCAGAAACGCTTATCGAGCGGATAAGACGCCCTCTCCCCTCCCCCCTTACGCCCCAACAGGTATTTTATTTCGATCAATAATATTTCGTATTTATAAAGTAGTTCGTGACGAGGCAGCAAGTTTTCTCTCTCTCTCTCCCTCTCTCAACAAATGGAACTATCAAAAAAGCGCGTGCAGAGTCAAAGATAGAAAGCAGAGTCGAGACTCGGATCGCTTTGTTCGGCGGCATATGGCGCGATGCTAACCTAACGGAACGTAGTTTCGTGTCGCACGTCAATAACAAGAAAAGTGGTATGAACCGTCTTTAGGATGCTTTGGGATCATGCGTCAGCGCGCAGAATAGGAGGGAGGGCATCGCATGCCATGAATTTGCACGCTACCTGCTACCGCTTTTCCTGCTCCGGCAGTCCTCATGACGAATATTACGTACCCGTATCTTTTTCCTTCCATTTTAATTCTCAACCATTCGAACACCTTACTAAACAGTAAACACGATACCATCACCTCATCGGCATTTCCGGAAATATGTGCGATGGCTTTCATTTGTCTCCGCCCAAAATCGGAGCGAAAGTTGCAGCACTGCTAATTATGTACAACGGTCTTTTTGAACATGATTGATCGTAAAGCAACACAGGGATTTTCGTCACAGCGAAACGAAATTCGAGAAAAGCGACGCGCGCTATCCAGGTTGCTTCAAAAGTTGGCGAATTGTACAGCTCAGGGCTGCTATCGTGCAGCCGTGACTATTTTCCGAAAATGCACGCGCTCACGCAACAGCACGATTCTGCCGATGAGAGAGATATGGGAAGAACGTGAGTGCGGGCGCGCGCGTGAGCGAGACAGGGAGAGAGAAGGAGGGTCACGGGTCAGAACGGATCAGGGTGCAACAGCACCCTTTTACA
Source organism: Nixonia krombeini (assembly GCA_022817245.1). Classification (NCBI taxonomy): domain Eukaryota; kingdom Metazoa; phylum Arthropoda; class Insecta; order Hymenoptera; family Scelionidae; genus Nixonia; species Nixonia krombeini. The sequence goes on along the minus strand of JABFPT010001537.1, from coordinate 7,614 downwards.
CGTGCATTCACACGTTTCCACGGTCGCGTATGTACACGGGTGCACACAGACAGGGAAGGCAAAGAGGTACACTTTGCCACATTGATTTTACCGGTTCGCTTTCTCTTTCTACCCTCCTCCCTCTCTCTTTCTCACTCACACATTTGGCCTATGAGAACCGTTCACTGAAGGAATGTCTCATATGCTTCTCTTCGCTTCTCTCTCTCTCACTCGCACCTTTATATCTACATGGTGTATGTACGTACATACTATATTATGTATATTACATCTACCGTGTGTATATAATACATACAAGTATGTATTTATATATTTGTATGTAATAAGTTTACACATGTATTTATATGTACCAGCTCGTCTATGTGTTCGCGTTTCTACTGTCCACCCTCCTCCCTCCCCCCACTCTACTCGCTCATGCGATTCGGTCCTGCGAGGCTCTCCTCTCCCTTTCCCTCCGAATGCATGCACCCGACGCCCGTCTCCGTCACTCTTTCCCTCTCGTTGTGATTGTACTCTTGCGTGGGATGCGAGAGGGGCGAAAAGGGCTAAGAGGAAGAGGAGGAAGCGGCGGTGGTAGCGGGGAGGGTGGTGGGTGAGAGGAAGGTGGCAAGGGGAGGGGTTGCACCTTTTACCGCATCTCGGAATCTCGCGTTGCTCATTTGCCGTACATAGAGAAAGGAGAGGAGAGGAAGAGAAAGACAGAGAGGCAGGGAAGGGGAACGGGGGAGAGGGCCATGCTCTCTCAAATACTAGTAGTTCGTTTTAGTTGTAGTAGTAGAATATGCGAGCGCAGAGCGGCGGCTTTTGCCGGCGTCGGACAGTTCCAGTTCCGTTTCGATTAGGTCCTCTGTTGCCGTAGCCGCTGCTGTTGCTGCTACCGCCGCTGCTTCGCCGAAAGTAGCAGCGGTAGTAATGGTGATAGTGGTGGTGGTGATGGTGATGGTGACGGTGGCAGTAGTGACACTATCAGCAGTAATAGCAGCAGCGGTAGTCGTGTAACAAGTAGTAAGAGAATAGTCAAAATCCACTAGCGACGAGCGAGTCAGTCGGTAACAGCGGCGGAATGCGACGGTTCCGTGTCGTAATTGTGGCTCGCGGTGGCCATTGACGCGGCGACATTCGTAGCCGCGTCGTCGTTGCAAAGTCAGCACGACGTCCTTCCGCCGCCGTCTCTCTTTTCATTTCCACGTGGGGTCCCCAAACGCCGCTACACGTCGGTCTCGCTCGATTTCGTCGCTCGGTTTGTATTATAAAGCACGCGCGCGCGCGCCGTCACGCAATATACCTCTAGCTTGCCATAACCTCCTGTTTTCCCGCTTCCTTCCCTTCTTCCGAGTGCTCGGAAACTGGACTGCTAGCTCTCTCGATTAACTTGCGGTGAAGCCCTACGTAAGTGTATGTGTGTGTGTACACATATACGCATGTGCGTGTGTTTACGCTGTGTCCAGGGAGAGGCAGAGACAGCGCAGCTCATCGCCTCGACCTGACCCTGCGGAGTGTCCCATAACCCGGCATACACCGCTACGCATCGCGCCCCATCGATAAGGAAGTTTCCTGCCTCTCGAGTGCAATGAGGATCGTGCACGATTGTTGTGTGCACGCGCTCTGTCTCCCCCTGCCCCAACCCTCCCTCGCTCCGCTTGCCGCGGACCACCTCCCCCCACTGCTCTCCGCCTGTCAGCAGGAGAACCAGTGGTGCTGCATTCGCGAAAATGGCGCTGGCAGCCTGGCGCGCCGAGCTTTTCTTTAGAGGTCTTTCAAACGGATTCTGGGTCGAGGGGTGTCTCGATACGCTTCTTCTTTTAGACTCGCTTCACATCGCCACGGGCGCGTTTTTGGGGACTCGATAACACGATGATACACCGAATTATGGAAAAGCAACGATCATCTCGTTGGATGCGAGTCCCATAAGGAATGAAATGAGGAGTCTCTCGGCACGAAGCTGATCGTTTGCTTTACTTTCCATTATCAAATGTTTGCTCGACGAGATACGCGCTTCTCGCTTGGAGTGAAAAAACAATTGATCAGAATACTCGTTTGATTTCTCCTCGTAGAATGATTCCAATGGGGCAGATATGGCGAAATGATGTAATTTCATTTGCGATACTTTATGTAAATGAGCGTCAACGAGCATGTTACGATAAAAGTCTTTAGATAAGTCGGTGATATCAAAATATCAGATACTCTGCTATCTGAGCTTATCGTTAAATCACCGAGTAATTTCATTTTGTCTCCATAAATAAACAGTTTAAAAATACGGCCGTGCTTGTGTCGCCGTGCACAAAATCCTTATTCTCACAATACGCGTTTCTCTTAATTACGGTATATTCGCCACGACGGACACGTCGTAATTATAGCCTCTTTTTGATTAACGTAGTTCATAGCCACTGTTGCCAAGTGTTGCCAACGTTGGCCACTCTGCG
>JABFPT010001535.1:8099-21397 GCA_022817245.1 Nixonia krombeini | reverse complement strand
AATCTATGTTTTTCTCTGATTAACCTCGATGCATAAATGCATTAATGCATTCTGTCAGTCTTTCATATCACGATACAAGAAATGCATTTTTATTAAGCAATCGCGAATCAAAACAATGTCAAAATAGTAATCGATTGATTTGATCGCCCTTATAGCATTTGAATAGTAAAAAAAGCAAACTTGAGTCGAATTCAAACTATTCTGACTGTACTGTATATCTGACTCATCGACGAAAGAGAAGGCGAAAATTGGGTCGCTTTTATTGTCAATGCAGGAAGCAACATAGTGCGGGACCGATCAACGCTCTTTGCCGTCCCGCAGTCGTAGATCACAATAATTAATATATCCAGTAAGTCGCGATAGTTCACGGTGCACGGCATTTCCGCTACGGATGAATATAGCTGTTGTGCGAACCCTCCGCCCGGGGTTATTTCCCGCGAACGACCGCTCCAGCAAAGCGGTGTGGTCCAGTGGCGCGCGAGATCGTTCGCAACCGTCAGCAAGAAAAAGCGGCGACGGCGACGGCGACGGCGGCAATGGCACTTTTATCGTCTGTAAATCATTCCCTCGTTAACATAATTTCGTCATGTGCGTGCGCAATCGTCGACTTCTAAGAAAACGCGGCATCTACGTCGTTCTCGACCCGGATTTCCTTTGACAGACGGAAACCGCGCCGGAACCTCGAATTTGGCCTCAAATTGTTACGAGTCTCTCGGCTTTTCGTCGTTATTGCGTAACGTAACCACGTGGAACGTGAAAAGCCAGGAAGCCGATAGCTTGCTCTGTTATCTTCGACAATAGTCGAAGATTCGGGTGATACGCCGACGTGTCATCCTGTCAACGTGCCACTACCCTTCAACAAAATGTTCAAGAACGATTCGCGAGCGGAACTCGCGGCTATGGGACGACAGCTTAACCAGCTCTTTCGGCACATGTCACATCATTTCAAACCGTGGCATTGTAGTTTTCCGCGATGATTCGTATACGTCTCCTCTCTTGCCCTTTCTTTTGCCCTTTATTCTCCCCGTCCTTCCCCTCTTCACGATATAGCGAACCCGATCGACGGCTTCCATCGATTTCGAGTGCTGCTTCATCTGCCGCACGACATTTCTATAATTTGCGAGAGAAATCTAGCCGTTGCGATCGAGCTGGAACTGGAAGCGAAGCGCAAAGAAGAAAGCGATTTTCTCCCATGAGTCATTTCTTTTTCGGTTCTTACCGCAAAATCGGGAAAATGTGCAAACCCCGAATCTCCGAATCATCCGGAATCATTGTCCAGGTTACTAATTTCCGCTTTCGGATCACGAAATCGTTTAATCAGTTTATTCACGTGCCACTACCACGATGCTCGTCGGCGTACGCACCATTAAATTAAACAACTCGCAGTGGCAAGTAGTGTATACATTCTTTTACACCACAGTTTTTCACCCGTCTGCTTCGTCTGACATTTAACGCCGTTTCTTTCAGAACGACATATATCGTTCAGCTGCGCCGTACACCCTTGTCAAGTAACACTCCCTTTCTTGAAAACTCAGCAAATAACGAGACTTGTGGGTAAAACCCTTAGAACTCATTACGACACCCTCGCATCGGAACCGCCGGAAGGGAGACCTCAAAATTGCTGATAAATCTTCATTTTCAATTTTTACTGAAAAACTTTCTATTACACTCATTTTACAGAACTTTAGCCATGCTGTGGACTGTACTCGTGATGGAAATCTTCATTTTCATTCAAGTTCGCATCTCTCTCTCTCGGAACTGGACTAACCAAACCGAATCCAACCTAACCAAACCTGACACAAACTAACCTATATCGGAATGTCGAAGAAATGTAAGAATGGGTTGTCTTAAACAGAGTTGTGAACTGTGTCGAAAGAATTTGGCATTTACCCCTTATGAAAATGTTCAGTACAAATTCCATAAACAATTATCAGTAATTTTAAAATCTGCTCTGCATATGAATAATGTGAGAGATTTGAAAAATGAGTATTACATTTTTTATCGTATTTTTAAAGCTTTTTCACGAAAATTTTCAACGCAAATTTAGTACAAACGATTATGATGGTCGCTTTCGTGATTTCAAACTTCCGATTTTGTTGTTTGTAAGACGATTGTAGCAGTCAGAATTGTTTCTGAAATCTATTGAGAATTTTTCAACCACTACAAATCTACTCGCAACTCTTTAACACGAGCCACTCCATCAAAAGCGGAGAATTGAGCGAAAAGATTAGCGGCATCGGATGTATTTTTATGCGCATTTCACGGAACTTTTTAAAATTAGCGGGGAGAATGAAAATGAGGTGTAGCCACTCTCGTTATTTTTTGAATTTTATGAAATCAAGATGCTAACTGTGTAAAGGTGTACATCGTGCGCGTTCCACGCGGATAGCAACAGTACGATGCAGGCGCTCGTTGTTGATCGGTAATCGAACGTTTGAATCGCAATCGAACGTGGATATAAGTCTTCATGTCGGTCGAACGCCAGTTTACACGTTGACACGTTGTTGCGAGAAACGAAGTGTCATCGCAAGCGCAAACAGGATACAACCACCGAGGCATACGAATAACAGCCGGTAAGGTCCGACGAACGAGTCGGTAAATGCATCGGCTGATGAGTCGCGGTCGAGTTGCGTCTGCCAGTAATATGCGAGGCAAATGTCTTACCCGGCGAAATGCGGCTGGTTGCGTGGCGGGAACGAGAGCGGCCGACTTACCAAGGAATCGCGCCGCGGGTGACAACGACCAAGTCCAGGAGTCAGCCCTGGTCCATCCTCTTTCCCGCAAAGACCGCGGCTTCCGCCATGCTCCTCGAACCCGTGTGGAAGACGACGGCGCGGATGCGGAGACGCCGGCGAACCATTCACCTCCGAGGCGCGAGACGGTCGTGGTACGCCCTCGAAGCCGGAGCCGATTCTCCACTCGAGTCTTCTTCTCCTCCACTGTCTCTCCTTCCCCTCGTCCCTCGCGTCCTCGCCTGCCTGCTATTAGTTATACTTCCAGTTATACCGGAACGTCTGGAGACGATGACTCGTGAACGACCCGCTTCCCTCGTCACCAGGGACGCGGTCGAACGCGCGGCCCGTTTTCACCCAGCTTGAAGAGCAGTCTTCAAAAACGGCTGCTCCGTCCTCGCAACCCGCCGTTTGGACACGTTCAAACACCGGACGGGCGACGTGAAAAAGGCCAACGCGTCAACCGCCACTGCTTTCGGCCTCGGGTCTCCGATCTCCTTAATCTGTAGCTTGTTCAGGGTCTTGTCCAAATGTCTCTCTCCTTTCTCCCGCAAAGCCTGGAACAGGTGGTTCTGGCGGTGACGAGTCAAGTACGATCGGTACGAGATGATAGCACTAACGCGGATCGACGTTGACACACACTCCCCGCTCGATGGCGTCTCGCCGTGAACTGCCGCCGCGGCCTGCAGAGTGCCGGCCGCCGGCGCACGCCACGAGCGGACCCTCTCGCCTCTCGTCGCGACTCTCGACTCTTGAAAGCCGCTCCAACGGAATGCTCGGCGAGCGATTGGCCCACGCGATTCTCGCGCTGCCGGCGCTGTCGGCAATGCCGGCGATGCGAGCGGATAACGGCCGTCTCGCCTACGCTCGCTCTCGATACAATTCGGCGTTCCTTGTGCGCCGGTGATCGACTTTTACGCTTTTGCATTTCAACTCATTCGTTTGATTCTTGCGTCGGAGTGTGTTGTCTCCCTCAATTAACATCCGGCTCTTTTAGGGATAGAAGATTCTTGCATTTGCGCTACATTTAGTTTATTGTTTACACATAAATCCATCTTCTTAGAACAAAAAGTGTGCAATAAACTGGCTTTCCTTCAACATACATTTTTAACAGGCACATTCGTCGCTCGTTATCAAATCTGTGAAATATTTTCGTCCAGTTTATCGCTTTCTGTTCAAAAACGTATTAAACATCCAACGTCAATGCGACGCTTTTTTAATCTCCAAATAAAGCGCTGTTATTGATTGCAGTACAAATAAACGGACGAACGAACAAACTGCAGGTTCTTACTTTATTCATTTAAACGCAGTTTGTTATGAATACGTTTTTATTTGGGGAATAAGTGAATGCGGTTATCTAAAACCTGGAGAAAAGTGTTGGCAAGAGTGTTCATTTCTTTTTATTAAAAAATGGTTTGCCATCGGCGGTAATGGAACATATGGCGCGGCAAGGTCATAGAATCTTGATCGGAGGGTCACATTTTCACTGTGGATTTCAATGGATCGTGCATCGCCGCGTCATATCTCGTGCGGCACATACCTTCGGACTTTGCTCGCCTGAAAGTCGAGCACTTATTGCATATTTTTATTGCAACTAGTGCACTAATTGAACAGTAATACGAAGAACTCGGAACGCGTGTATTGACGGCGACGGGGAAGGGTCGGGTTGTCCAATTTTGCGGCAATTTTTATGCCGTGACAACACGGTTGTGTTTGACGCGAACATTGCAAAGCAAGCAATTTTGTTTCCTCGACTGGCGCTCGCGCTAACCGGGCTTCTCCTGAATCCCGAAGATCGCCTCAAACCGGTATGATGACTCGTCGCGGAATGAGTCATAATGAAGATGGGAGATTGCAACGACAAGAGCCGCAGAAGAGGAGCGAGCTTGCTTGGCCCTCTCGTCTCGAATCTGACAGCATCTGAAGAAAAAAGCGTCGGTTTACCCGCACCTACCCCCTCCCTCCCTCACGCCGTTTCCTCTTCTCCTCATACGCCTTTTACGCGGACCCGACGCGAACCCGCTCTTGCACGTTTATTTCTTTCGGTCGGGCATTTTTTCGCCCATCTCGTACCATCGTCAAACATGCGCAAGAACACTCGTACTTCAAAGTGGGACGTTTTTACTTCGGTCTGCGCCATTTCCCGTCCACCAAACATTGGCAACAGTTCCAAAATGGAACATGCCTTCCTTCGTTCGCCACCGTTTCACATGTTTCATAAAAAGTACGAAAGGGAAGTATATAATGAACGAAGACCTTGTGTTTTTCGGATAACCACGCTCCTGTTTAGTATCACAGCTACTGTGCGTTATTGACCAAACGGTTCTCGAGGTCGCATGAAAAAACTGCGGTAGGAAGCAGTTATCTTGTTCACGCCCGCTTTATCTTCGCTCGTCAAAGCTCGGATATCGGCAAACATTTGAAGCAGGAAGAGACCATGTGGCACGGCTGATTATTCGTAGATTGTTGCGGAACAAGGTCTGTCGAAATGATCCGGAGTGGACTCGCATTCCGGACACTGCTCGCAGGAACCATTTAGTCGTGAATGCAACGAAAGTGTTTTGTCAATAGAATCACTGACGATTCTCCCTACCTTTTAACTCAGTCGTTTAAAAAAATTATTAACGCCACGATTCTACATCGATATCATCGACGTAATAATATCATATATCATAATGATATCAATAATATCATGCGCGTACACCGCGAGCGGAGCTCATTTTAAATTAGCTTTGTATATCAGCTTAGTTTTAAATATCACTTGTCGACATTTAACAATCTCAATATGAATATTGTTGTCATTATTTATTCTTTGTAGGAATATTCCGCCGCGTAAACAAATAACGAAGTGTCGATGCGTAATCAATTCGGAAACCGAGCGTAAGCTGAGCGTACGCGTGCGTTCGTGCGTACGTGCGTGTGTGCGTGCGAGAGAGAGAGAAAGAGAGAGAGGATTACCTGAAATAACGCGTCCCGCCGTCCTTCGCCCGCCGCCCACCGCAGTCCGCCCTCCTACCGCCACCCTTCGCCCTTCGCCCTTCGCTCTTTGCCGTTATTCAGCTCGATCCACCGCTGTTCATCGAGCGTGCTGGCGTCGCGAGCTAAGCCCGTTGCGAATTTCCTCGCTGTTGATTGCGTCGCTGCCGCCACCACTGCCGATACTCCGTAGTGCTCTCGGCGGCGAACGACTAGTTAACAGAGAGCGCTGTTACGCTCTGTACATAGTAATTGGAGTAAAAAAAGTCATAAAAACAACGAGTTACGATCGTTGTACGAACTGCGAATCTCGTTTCACGCTTGCTCGTAAATCACGCTAGCAGCCGACCTTCGAACTCGACTGTTCCATCGATTAACCGTTTGTCCCATTTCTTCGATTACTCATCGGAAGGATTCTGAACTGTGGAAGAGCGATTATTAATTTATTGCTTAGAAGGAACGACGCTTGAGCGGACACCGAACGATTGTTCATAATTATGGACGCCAGGACTCACTTTATCTCATTTTTCGTAATGAATTTTGCGTACATTGCGTACGCGAGGAAATGCGCGTCACTACGCGTGTCTCCCCGTTCATGCACCACCGCCGCCGCCGTTGGAGTCTTGACATGTTCAAAGACATATTGTCGGATCGACGAGAGGAAAAAGTGAATTGCGGAGTAAGGCAACTCTGTCGTCATTAAGATTATATGCCTTTCACTTTCGCGATTGACAATTGAGCGAATGTGGAAAAATATGGCATATATTAGATACAATAATTACCGTGAACAATGTCCTACAAAATGGTACATGTAAATCATACGTTGCATCGGCGATGGACTCGGGCGAGGAAACGAAACTCTTTTGCTATTCTCGTATCAAACGGACGAGACGAGTGAACGATGTTAAGTAAGAAACGAGTTTATATCGTAATTTCCATTATTACTATGATCAGTCGAAAGTATATGTTTCCCCGAATCTTTTGGTCAAGTTTATTTTATTTACGTGCAATTATCATAATGTTACGCATTTTGACTGATTAATTTTTCAACATATAAATCAAAATATCCTAATATACTATCGTATACTAGTAGTAATTTACCAATACCTGTACCAATCTCGTATAATATTTTGATATTTTCTTGCGTTCGTAAGTATGAATATGTTCTCAATGATCTTAACCCGATGACTGAACGTAACATCGCATATCGTGTACACAAAAATGACTAACATATGTATCATTTGAAGGTTACTTGAATGGTTGAATCGCGGTATTTAATATCATTTTTATGTTAATAATGCGCATCCCGTCAATAAAATGATTGTCTCGCACGGTAACAATCCGTATAATCCAGAAGAGATTTGTCCGAATAGGAAAAATGTTTGATCAATTAACCACTTGCGCTGGCAAGAAATTCACAGACGCATGTAACACGCACGTCGTTTTTGTTTCTGTGACAATTCCTTGACGACGTGTATAGCACGTCATTGCCGATTCTGTGTCAAAAGCATTACAACGTGCATGGCACGTGTTTTCAGCGCAAGTGGTAATCGCAATAACGTGAGATCTATCATTCGTTTTTGAACAATTTGTTGTATCATCGATACAATTGGTCGAACGAGACTTTTTTTGTCAACTAATTTATCCAACTATTCCTCAATTCTACGAAATGAAGGAGTAATTTGTGTGAACTAAATATCTCCTTCAGAGAGATACGTCTCGAAATGTATTAACACGTATACCTGGATAGGATTGACTAGACCCGCACAAATTTTCATCGTATGAGTAAATTTTCGTAATATTTGCCACACACAAATAATTATTCGCGACAGTACAAATGTTTTTCAGATGTCATTGACTTCCATTTCGGCATTTACATTAGGGGAGTAATGTCGCTGAACTGTTCTTTTTCATTTGATATCGAATGAAGCGAAAGAGTACCATTGGCATACTCTTTTTGTATGCAAATGGAATGCGATGCTGCGTATTTGTAAACCCAGATTCATAAACGCGAATCTTTTTTCTCGTGACTCTCCCTTCCCCGTCATTTCTCAGTGAAATACGTGTGCTATGAAAAAGCCGCGCGTCGTCGTACTGGTATGACGATGGAAAAAAAGCGGGCAAAAAATCGCAGAAAAGGTGAATAGACATGACGTAATGTGTAATGTGCTTAAGCTGTGCTTCTCCGTTTTGGATTGACGCAATCTTTCTCGTTATCCCCGTTTATGAGCTATAAACGGTCATTAGCCGCGACGCGCTTTGGCTCGCCGTAAGGCAATAATTCGCTGCGAGGGACAAGACGCAAGATCATCGCAAGAATACGGCCACTTCTTATCAGTCTCGCCTCTTTTCTTCTTACAACGAAGGTCGCGCGATTCAAGCCGCGGTTGTTGTGTGCGCGTGGCAGCCTTTGACGAGGAAAATCTTTGCAATCTATGAATGCGAACGCAAAAAGTGCCAAATGCTTTATTTAGTCGACGAGAAGCGTAGTAAATGATGCGGCCGCTGTGGCCAAAAGAAATATTCGCTCCGGAGACCGTACGTTGCACGCGGGGCGTTTCGCAAACTTGCCAATGAGTCTGCCAATCGGCCGCATCACGTATTATTTCAGGCAAATTGAATAATTGGCGGCAATAACTGAATAGTAATTGCTACCTGCAAAGCGCCGTGTAAATCATTCTTTTTACATTGAACAGCAGTGTTAGCGTTACGTAGTTGATGTAATAGATAAATGTAAGAGTTTAAAATTGGACATTAAAATACTTTGGCGCAAAAATGGTTATGGGTTATTTCTACAAGCGCTAATTTTCGACGTCAATGTTCCATCTTGACTTTTACCTAACAATATAAATAGATGTATTTATCCGAAGTTGTATGCAGACTTGATGGCTTTTCAAATATCAATTTCAAGCAATTTCGAACAAAAAAATCGAGACCGTATATATTCTCCCATCAAAAAGTGTGGAAATGGCGGCATTTCACCACAAACGCGATACGTGAATACAAATTGCGCTTCTTACACAATACAACCCTGTTTGAGAAAAGTCGTTGATTGTACCTGTATTTCATCTGTGAATAATTTACCAAATAATAGATAAGTGAAAATTTCTCGGTACATTTTTCTGTCTGAATTGACAGTGACATATAATTTTTATCGAAGTGTATTTTTACCTAGTGTATTTCTATCGAAACTATGCTCCCTTTCGTATCGCCAACAACAACGCATGAGTGTTAATTATGGAAGAAGTGATTAATTCGCACGTCTTGTCAGCTCGAGTGAATTGCTATACAAGGAAAAGTTCGTCGAAAATGGAAGAATCGAGAAGAGAAATTAGCAGGAATATAACAACGTGGTCACATTCATTGTTAACTGGTGTAACAAATATTCACTAAAAAGGGGTATGACATTAATACGTCCATTTGAAATGTATGGATAGTTATACGTCGCGTGATAATAATCCAGTATCCTTGCACAGGTTTGAAATATAAATAAGATACAAAGTTGCACCGGGAAATAGTATTCACGTACGTCTACAAGCATACCTGGTTGTAAGTATCGGAAGCTAGGTCGAGAGCCCGGCGCAACTGTATCTCTGCTTATGCAGTTTTTACTAGTTTCATTAATGGAGAAATAATGACGTTAATGTAGGGTTTAAGTAGTGTATGTACTTGTTGAAATAAAAATATAAAATGAAGACACAGACAACTAAACATATCTGGGATGTTGTGCACTTGCAGCGCGTGACGTACGTACTTTATTGTAAATAAAGTGAAAATTATGAATCGGTGACAATCACTTAGTCTTAGTAATCTTCGTATTTTTGTTAACTCCATCACTTCTATCACGTCAAAATATTATATCTTTTTAAGACGTAATACCACCTGTATAGACTCAAACGGTAACAAATGCCTGAAGAAAAGCTTTTTAAGATGCATGCGCCAGACCCGCTTTTTTAGCGTGTTCAAATAAAAGTGTGGAACTTTAATTATTTGCGATTAACAATTATTTATAAAAACAAAACTCCAAAAAATGTTCTCCTTCTATTTTTTTTATTTTATTGTTATTCTTCTATCTATCTTTTTAGTGGTATAAACTATATATTTGAACTGTCAAGTTTAAAGGATAATTTTGAAAAACGTTTTTTCATGAAAGTAAACGTAAAGAATGAATAAGCTGATAAGCATAAAGCCAAGATAAATGTTATTCACGTGTAACAAAAAGACGAATGATTCGTACCTCATTCAAAGGTAAATGGTGAGAACGTGGTCAATGTTTGTGGTAAAGTGCACTGGACGAAAGATGATGAGATTGCAAGAGGTGACGAGGCAGCAGTGGTAGTAGCAAAAAGAACAGTGGTGCCGTTGACAAAATGATAATTGAGGGAGAGAGAAAGAGAGAGAAACGAACCGAGGTCATAAGGCGAAAGTGAGCTAATTTCTGTTTGCATCAGACTGCTGCTCGTTCACGAACCGTCGATAACTATCAACGAGGTCGACGCCGGTGCAACAGTTGACCGAAGATCTATCATACTTTACGTAACGACGTCGGGAATCGTCGGCTAAGCTTTTCATTCGCATACTCTGGATTTTCACACCTATTATAGCGAGTGGCAGCAACATGTACCAAAAGAGAAATATATATTCAAAAATTATGAATATCATCATTCATCTTTGTCCAGACGCTCGTATATTGCGTTAAATTGGTACATTTCATTACAATATCTCTTCGCTTTCTTGTTTGCACAAAATGAACACCAATATTTCCATCCATCGTCTTCTAATCAAGGTAGTGGAGAAAAGTGCTTAGACACAGCATTTACTGCTTAACAACGTCGTTGTTTCCCATCCTTCTGCTTATTGTAATCTTCTGTTACTAATGTTTTATGGACTTTCTTCCCTTCGCGAAGAGCTGTTCTTTAATTTTTTCTTTATACATTACATGATTATCTTGAACGTTTTGTTTTAACCGTTGTTTGTTAACCGTAAACTGAAAACGTCGATGGTGACAAAGGTTCGCTTCCTACGGATTTACTCAACAATCTTACTATAACAGAAGTTTATATTACGCGTATACGTGACTGTATACAGTCACATTACTGCGAGATTTTTAGTTTTTTGTTACGAGGGAACGTTGCGAGCAATCAAATTTCATACGCGTGACCACGGTTATTCTTTCTTACGTCAAGCGATACAAAAATCATTTCAGTTCGTTCGAATAACAATTCTTTATAATCGGTAATGCGTATGCGGCAATACACATGAATAAATCGTGCAGCGAATACAAAATTCGTCACATTTGTCCGATTTGGTAAGATTACGAAACACATCTTTCAGACGAATACGTGGCCTTCCGTTATCATAAAAAATAATAACATAACGACTGGAGGAAAACGGGCAGCGGGCAACGGGCAACTCGGGAATGTCGCAATATAAAAATGTGGTTTTAATTTACAAGATGAACATTTTTTTGTCGAGGACTGGAAGGTAATGAAGCGCGGCGCCGCGGAGTATATGCGTGTGCATGCTCTTGAGTTTCCTCCAAGTGATACGATTGCGAACTCGTCTTTGTCGTAAATAATAATTATAAAATGTTAGTCGACGGTAGATCATTATGCATCCCAGTATCCGTTAGCCTTAGCTATTGGTTAATTAAGGATGAGACGATCACATTCCCTTGCCGGATAATTGCCGCTATGAAAACGCGGCTGTGTGATAATGCGCGTCCGGGACAAGGACGAGTTGCGGAAAGGAAAAAAAAGATTTCAATAACACGCGTACCGCACGTAAGAAAGTAACGCGTCAAGCGTGAGGTAACGTGATGAATGCTTTATTAATCGCGTCATGCGTGCGCGTATTATCTTTTCGCATTTAAAGCCCGTCATCGATAATTCATCGTCAACGCGCGATCATCGTTCCGCCGAAGTAAATCGAATTTACTCGAAGAGGTGGCGATCGATCGATTCGCTGGGATTCGTTTTGGAAAAATTTTGCGGAAGAAGTCGCGCACTTTTCGCGTAACGTTATACGCCGCAGCCTGCGAGGGAACCGCAGAAACCGCGCGATCCATCGCGAAAAAATATGTATCGAGCTTGCGCAATCGACCGGACGTGTGACTCAGTTGAGCGGTAAGACATTAATTAAACGAAAGATCCTTGAAAAGTTCACGCTTTGCTTACGCTGACTTACACACGAGTACGATAAACAAACGCGACACAATGCAATTTATTAAACAATAATCTGCGTCGATCGGAAAGTCCCGCTCCTCTCCCACTCTCCTCCCACTCGGATCCAGCCGATCTAGCGATTTAACTGAACGGTCGATGTCGGTATTGTACGAACCAACTTTGCATGATTAATTATTCGCGTCTGCCAATGCGAGTGGCAAAAAAACGCGAGCAACGACCCAGTGGTCGATCAAAACTGGAGTAAAAGCATGCTGAAACACGCAAACTGCGAACATTTCTTCCGCCCTCTGAGGGAGGATCCAGCCGAGGCTAACCTTGAACGAGAGACCGAGACAGAAATCGTCTTGGGAACGAATTTGCATAATTTTTCAATTTTGCATCCATTTCTCAACATCGATCGTAAAAAAACTTCCTTTCACGCGTTCAGATGATGAATTGACTGTTTTATCTCCGTGAGAAAAGGCAATTTTCGGACACAAACGATCCCATTTCGTTATAATTGTGGCATATCCTGCTCAATTATGGTTGAGCCGGCTGCTCGTGATCTAACTGTTTTCCGCGCGTCTCTCTCCCACCGCTCCCCGCAAAAACCCGACGCCCCTCGCGGCTAGTGTCATTTTCTCGCCGTTATTATTAATCGAATCAGGGAAGTACGATGCGCAATAACATCCAAACGAGCGTGGAAACTGTACGGGGTAATAGCCGAGGAAACGGCATCTTCATTGGCACAAAACACCGTAATTACCGAGCGCGCAAAACTACCGCGGTAAGCGTACGAACGCGGTTCCGTGGAGACCATGTAGCTAGACCCTGCCTGCGACGGTAACTAGTCAAGGTCGTGCCTGAGTCTACTCGCGCGTTTCTTCTTTGCAAGCGTAACGAGCGTCGTTACGCTGCAAAGGCGAAGCGCACAAAGGGTTTGCCGATTGCTTACTAATTTGGACAAAATGCAATGTTAGCACTTGCGCCGAAAATTCGACTGGGTCGATCTAAGTGTCGGCAAACTGACGCGAGTCAGCAAACTCTTCCCCTTCCTTCATTGCGATCACAGATTGAAATCACCGGTAATGAAATAAGCGAGAAACGGTATTTCGTCGTCGTCGACGAACGCATAACGACGAACAATGTTGACGTTGCAGCGTACAGGCGAGCAGCGTGTTCCCATGTTTTCGTTCTCGTGTCAAGGTCCTGCGTCCACCGAACACGTTCGCATCGTCGCTCGAACATACCAATTGGCCGATCGACCGGTGACGTCACCGACGTCTTCCTCGCATGAATTCGCATGAATTTCTGCGATTACCGGAGAGCCGATGTAAGTGACGACCATTATTTATCACGTGCCACGCGCGATGGTAGTCACGTTAATCGCGCAAATCATCAAGACACGTTGACATTTGACCGGCGT
>JABFPT010001533.1:10191-20239 GCA_022817245.1 Nixonia krombeini | reverse complement strand
ATAGTCATTCGGGTGGAAAGACCAAATGTGAGAAAATCCTCTTTTATTACATTATTTACATATATAAACAAAGTAATTACATTAATTTAGATTAATTCTCAATTATATGAAATTCACATTAAATTATTATATTGGTAAATAGTCGATTTATGTGAATAATCAGCATTATAAACAAAATTTTACATTCGCTTATTTCACCAATTGTTACTCATGTGCTTTGGTTCATTTCGGGTGTTTCATATGATTGATTCATAACCGGCACTGCACTTTTGGAAGATGGATGCAAAAATCGTCGCGGGATAAATGTCGAAGAGAATATTAAATGGAATTACTCGTCAATAAATGACAATGATGAATGCGTTGGTCAGTCAGCGTGTATAATAACTTTGTAGCAGTTTCACTCACTGAAAATGAGAAACAGACTCGAAAATAGTTATAATCCGCGCGCGATGAAATTTATTTCGCGTGCACTTTTCACTCATTTGAATTTTACTTTCCGAACTGTAATTGACAATTATACATTTCCAATATTTTCTCCGCGGCCGAAACGTCAATCCCTGACGTTTATTTAATGAAATTTTAATGTGTTGATGAACATAACAAAATAACAAACGCTGAGAGATACATTTTCATGATTTTGATTAAGTAGAAAATGTGAGTAAAGGTAACTGTGATCAAAAGTCGATTACAAACGTTGGTGAAACACTTACAAATAAGCTAATTTATTTTTGTATATATAATAAATAAAAAAAATTGTATATAAAAAAAAGACTAAAATATATGTAAGTAAAAGAAAAGTGTAATTAAAGTCGCGAGTAAAAGTAAAGGGGCAAAGGAATGTAATAATTTAATGATTCGTATTTTCAATGGATGATCGTTTGCCCTCTTTTTGATCTCTTTTCAGCTGGCACTGCCGAGGGAGAAACGTTGGTTTTCCAGAAAGTGACTAGAAGCGAAATGGGGGTTTACCTGTGCATAGCCAGTAACGGCGTTCCGCCATCCGTTAGTAAACGGATCAAGCTATACGTTCATTGTAAGTAGTAGCCGCCGTTATTAAATGAGCTTTTTTTACTTCGAGAAACCATAAGAAATAATATGCGCCTCCTTTTACGTCGCATTGAAACGCGAAATTGAGTAATAAATGTGAGCGTGACAGTTTTCGGCATAACAGGCCAGAAAATTCCCAGACGGCGGTGAATATTTTTGAGGACGCTCACATGAATATGGTTATGTGTTTAATTAAAATTTCCAGTCATCGGTAAAAGCTCTCTTTAGGATCCGTCACGAGCTTATAAAGCAAAGTCGGTAACGGAAAACCAAGCTCCCAGTTGTAATGAGGGGAAATAATAAGAGACTAATTAAAGTCCGAAATTACTCGAACAAAACGATAATCCTTATCGATTTATTTGTTAAAAGAAAATGTCATGGCTACCATTATTCGATATCTTAGTTTTGACGCTGTACATTAATTATCCAATATCAACATTCATTGTTACACTGAATTAATATGCATTGTTAAATCAAATATTACTTGATTTATTACTTTGATTAATATAAAGTGTTATTAATACAATAAATCGGTAATTAGTTAATAAAACGAAGCAAATGTAATATTAGATATGCAATCAATAATATCGTTCAGTGAAGTTATATTTGTTCTATTATTGGTATAATGTTTGATAAATATTTATTCTGGAATATCAAAACAGTGACATAAAACTATAAATTTCTGGGTTAGCGACAATGTTTCATCAATACTTATTAACACTTTCAAGAACATAAAACATTTTTTCCCAAGTATATTTTTATGATCAGATTATAAATATTATGTTTTTACCGCAAAGAAGTAGACAATTTTCTTAAAAGTTGTTTTGCTATATACATATACACACATGAAAAAAGTATTGACTATATCATATATTGAAACAATTTTTGTAACTTTCACATATATTTTACTATCATTTTTTTAAACAGACCATTTTTCAGCTTTAAAATAAAAATATAAAAAATACTTAAAATATACTAATTTGGAGATTGTCCGCCTGTTCAACGACAACAGAATAGTTATTGAGAGAGGTTCATTTGGCGGAAACGGTGGAAATATTTGAAATACTAAACGTAACAAAGTCGATGTAAGTGCACGCACTGAATGAGCAGTTGTAGTATCAGCTGTTAAAATATTGCCAATGTATATCGGGCCACGTGTCAATAACCGAGCGACTCTGCCCGGCGCTCATTGGCAGGTAACGCATTGTCTTCCTGAATTTCTTCGGCTCGAATAACATTCGAAGTTCAAAGCAGCTTTCGTCTCAATGCCCGTAAAGTGCATTTCCGGAAACAACTGCTTCAAAGGATCCTCGGCTTTCTGTGTCGAGCGTACTTTGCCGCGCGACGCGCAGCGTCTGACTAAAATTGCCACTACTACTGCAACGAGAGCCGCATGCGAGCGCGCCCCCACTTGCTGGCACCGTAATATCATTGTTAATTGAAACTCTCTTGATAATAAACAGTTTTCTGCGAAATGGAAAAACTAAATCGAGCCACACAATTACGGCTCGAACATCGCACCGGTTTTAATTAGAATAATGTATTTAAATGTGTGCCTATTGGGCGTGACGTAATTATCACTCTGGAATTATCGAACGTTTCTTTGCCAGAGAAATGCTAATAAATATAATGGCCGTTGTTCCCTGCCACGGTTGTAAACTGTTAATAGAAGAAGGTGCGTGAATAGTGCCGCTTTTCATTACGGGTAGTCACTGCTGGTTCAGACAATTGAAAAGTTTCACTTGTAACAATGTTAACAATTTCTAAGAGTTCTATGAATTATTGTTACTGCGGTATAATATTCCATGTAAACTGAGACTCGAACAATGAGACCTATTGAAGATAAATCGTTGATGATCTACATTTTCTAATCTCATATTTGACGCATGAAATGTTTTTGTTAATGATCTCATAACAATTATTTTTATGATACGCGAACTGTTTCGTCGTGCAATAGAACCTTTACGGTCTACTTAATGAAAAGAAGGTAATTGTTAACGGCTAGTCAGTTTTCAACGTTTCGCGCAGATTGCATATTTTTTACCCAGGGAAATGTTACTTGAATTTGTCTTGTTCGCGAAGCGGGAATGTCGGAGGAAGTTTGTTGAAGAGAGTTACAATGTTTCCAACATGTTTCAAGTTTCAAATGATCTGCCAGTGTAAAATAAAGTTACGCGGACCGTGGAAAATCTCAGTTCAGGCAACAAACATGGCGATGTAAACTTACTCTTATAAGATACGAGGTGCACTATATTAAATTAACTAAGAAAAGTTTCTAATTCACACCTCTCGAATTGTGAGTGCATTCGGCTTGCTTTTGCAAAAGAGTTTCATCAATTGCTTAACAATATTCGATAGCAACGGTCCAAGTTAAAAATTTCTCAGCTTTGTTTGTGATCAGTCTACATTTCAAATTATGTGGAAAACAGTTGACAGAGTCGCCAACCTAAATAATGAAAATGTTATATGTTCTGAGTGATTATATTTTGATAGATTACTTTCATTTTTAGATAAAGGTAAAATAACGCACACAATGCAACTTCGAATATAATTTCATTATAAAATTGTATGAAGTTAATTTACAAATGAAATGTCATCTGATGCGGAAAATACGGCAACACTGCACTCCCATGCGAGTTGCTTTACTCGACAGTACCTCGATCACGTGTCATTTTCCAGTGTAAACAATCCAAGAACGTGAAGAGAAAGAAAATTTCGATTTAGAATTACAAAGTTTTTAACAATTTTACAAGAGTGTTCAGCTGGTCAGTAAGAGTGAGAAAACAAAAAAATATATATATCAGTTTTTTCTTACGAAAGTAATTTTAATTAAAGGAGACAAATGAAAGAAAATACATGCTTGAACTTCTGAACTTGAAGAGATTAAGGAATTTTTGTACTTGAGAATATTAAAAGCACTTTACAAGCTTCTTTATTTTTTTTCAAAATAAATATCAAAAAATATATATTTTTTTTTAAACAGAATGTCCTGTTGCTGTGATGAATTCAATTTTGTCAAAGTCATGTCAATAATTTCAACGTTACATTTTCACTAAAATTAGAAAATGTAATGTCGGTATTTCAAACAATTGAGTAAAACCAAGCGATCTTCTAAGAGCATCCAGGTCGAAAGATCCCTGATTTTAGAAACATTGTTTGCGGGCAACGGTTAAAGACGTAAATAAAAGCGCGAGTTTGTTGACGCAGGCGAATTGACTCAAGATTGAAGGGTCCTTGCGTAGCTCTTTTAACACGGTTGCTTACTTTTTCATCAGCCACCGTCGCTATTGAATTACATAAAGAGGATCTTTCGGCATGTCAACCAGTCACGACGTAGTTGACTACACGAATTTCGATACATTTGTTTACAAAATAATCTCCTTCGACCGCCAAAAGCCAAATATAGCAAAAAATATAGCATTATCATTATTTTTCACATTCCCCGCATTTAATCCCTGTTCTGTCTAGTTCCGTCACGATCTAACCCGCAACTTTTACCAGGGACGAAAAAACGTCCGGTGAAAGAGCACAAATGGCGGGGGTGGTGTGCGAAAGTGTGAGATCCGAGGAGGAAACGCAGTGGAATGTAATGACGCGTATACGAAGGGAAAAGAGAGTGTCGTCCGTGACAATGTGTTTTTAGAAACAAGTTTCTGGCTTATCTCGTGAAACTGTTCGCGCGCTGAACAGCTCCAAGGCACGGCTCTCTCAATGAAATAGCAACCTATATACATTTGTGCGAGAGGGCGTGCGGCGGCATCGCCGAGATAGCCATCGTCTTCTTCTTTGCATAATTCGGTCGTAGCGAAAGAACGCGAGTCAGACGGGGTTGGGTCGGAGCGGTATGAACAAAAAATGCACGTAAAATACAGCCGTGATGCAACGCGGCGTGGAAAAAAAAGAGGGGCTCGGGAGGTATAAGAAGCATGGCCGGGGGGTGGTTGAAGCGGAGGAGGCGGTTGCAACGAAAGGAGAGATAATAAAATTACAGTTGGTAGGATATACCCACTGTACTCAACTTATGAGAAAGAGGAAAAGCGGCTCGAGTAGAGAATGCGTTAAGCCGTGGTTACGATCTACTATACCATTTATCCCTCGCGCTACTCCCCCTCCCCCCAGACGTCGCTGCCTCGCCCAGCCTCGCTTCTGTCCTTGTCCTCGCCGCGCTGCCTCGCCCTCCCGCAACTGTCTTAGATCTTATAGAAGGTAATTCCTTCCCGGAAATTGGATGTACGCTTACACGCCAACGCTCGGCCACCGATCTCCCGGCTATCTGACCCCGCGCGATAACATCCCCGAAAAATAATTAAACTTTCAAAGCCCCCACCATTTCCCGCGCGGAGGACGCGACCGTCCGCGCGGGACATGCTCGTAACTCGTTAATGACGCGCGCCTCCCCCGCTTTCCATCCACCCCCGCAACTTATTTATCCGACGTGTTCCCGCACACGGCGCTAATTAATTTAACGTATAAACGCGATATTCATTAACCGCGCGTACGATGCGCGCGCATAATCGCATTCGCCTTCGTCGCGCAATTGGATTACGATCGATCCGTCGGGAGAGGGAAGGAGGGTGTTTTTAAATAACGCGACATTTAACGCTCGTATATTTAGATTCTATTTGTTCGTGTCTGGCGTGTAGCCGCAGTGCAGGGGCATCGCTGCCCTTTTCACCACTGTTAACCTTTCGCTCTCGCGCTTTTTAGACTCGGCCTGGTTACGTACCAAAGCCAGCCAGCGATCGAAGGAAAGGGATATATCGCGCGATCGCTCGCTTCGTTAACCGTTGCTCGTATCACTTTCCTTCCCTGTGAGAAATCGTAGGAAGAGGCAGGTAGGCGATCCGCGCCACATTGCGGCGGAACGCGACGTCTGAGACGGAGAAACTGATGAGGACAAACGAGACAATTCGAGAGGAACGTCGATCGGGTCGCAAGACGGCGATAAAGAAAGGGCAGAGGAGAGGAAAGAAAGGCTTTTATCTTCGTAATGACGCGGTGGTCTGGAGCGCGGGGGCGAGGACGGGCGTAAAACTGGCGTGACTCCGACGCAGCGGGAAAACTTTACGGTAAGCGTCGTAACCGTGCCCCATCTAGAAGAGTAGGTGGTAATGTAGAGAAGGATCAAGCGTTATCTTATCACGGCGAACAGTATCTGCCTTTCCTTTACGCCCTCTCTCGCGGCTTTCCACCCTCGTTGCGAAGCCCTTCGCCACTCAACTCCTCCGTCTGCCATTTACGGAGTGTGAGCGTCTGTACACATACACACGCGAGCGCGCGCGTTCACATGCATATATATATATACACATGCATATACACTTCATCTGAAACACATGTACACGTACTCTCCGTACATAGGTGTTAGTGGACATGTGTCAGTGTGCATTCACTCTTCTTTCTCCTTCTATCCCACCCCTCCTCCCCCTCAGACTCCCGTCACTCCCTTTGGAAGAGCGTTTCCAGCGGGCCGCCGACCGCAGACTGCGTCCTGACCATCCTGCAGAACCCGGAAACCTATTACGCCCCCGATGCTTCGCCTGGCAGGCTTATTTCATGCACCGCAATAGCATCAACCAAAATGAACGAAGGATCTAAGGCTATTAGCCAGGGATTTCTCGGTGCTTTAATTTAAATGATTAACATCAGCCGTGCATGACTGTTCACGCTGCCGCGTCGAAGAAGCGTTATCGGGGAGTAAAAGTACGCGGGTTGCGGCTCCGCTGGCTAATTTGTCGCGTTTGACGCGGATTTGCGACGCTCTATTGGCTTGCCGGGATTAGTCGAGTGGGCTCGGACTCAGGGTACGATTGTTTCGTGCGATCGTTTTCTAGGGGATGAAACATTTATACGGGCGAAGGGGATGTTAAATGGGTTTACCGGTCGAAATGGGGGAAGAGATAACTGTTGCTAATACTCGATTCAAAAGAATATATTCGAAAGTGTTTATAAATTGAAATATCCGAGGGGACAAATTTCCCTGGTTTTTTCTTTTTGGAAATGTAAGGCAATCGCGGATCTCTCAGAATTTCGTAAGAAGGAGATATGCCTACCCGTTCGGCAAATGTTCCGGAATTCTCACATATGGGTCGTTAGTTACGATTATAGAAGTATTAATGTATACTGTGTCAGTTAATATATACGTTAATATTTAAAACGGTTAGTTAGAAGCGAATGAATCGTTCGTTGAAACGTTTTGATGTATCGTTGATGACGAATTATTCTAATTGTAATTGCTAGGTATTGTTCTCGCGGAATGACGGTAATGGCTGTAAATATCAGTGATGACAATCGCGGAATTAAATGGCGAAGCTGAATAGCGGCGTTTCATTGTTCCGTGATCAAAATGATATTTTTCTTGCTACGGCAATGCATCTTTCGGAAAGCGCTTTGCGCATACATCTCCCGTGGCAATATTTACAGACAAGCATTTCGAATTCCGCAAACCGACGCCTAACTATAAATCGGAATTATTTCCGCAGCCGGTGGCCATTCCGTTGTTTTTCGCGCGCGGTAAAAAGGCATCGAAAAATTATTCCGGCGAAATCTAGCGGAAATACGGTTCGCATTATTTTACCGTGAACCGGAAACAATTGAATTTTCATTGGCCGTGTCGGCCATTATATCCCGTAAAAATATATGTACCGGCCGCGTCTGGGCTGCGTTGACAAATTTTTCGCCGGTGCGGTCGCGCGCGCACGTATGCACCGGCGCTAACAATGCGCGACATAGTTAGATTGATTTATGGTCTCGCCCCTCGACCTCCGTATCGCGGCTAGAAAGTTTTAATTGCCCTGCGATTTGTACGCGTATTTTTGTTTTTATTGTCGCTCGCTTCGAGCGCCCGTTAACACCAGAGGGCTTGTTTGGAGATGGATAGTATTTCGCCGGACGTGGATTCTGCGTTTCCGAATCGACAGCGCGGGGATACGAAAATGTGTTATCGGCTACTTTGGCTGTGGCTGATTAAAGGGGATGGCGCGCTACGTGCCTCGAATAAATAAATACGCGCGCGTGACGATTCAATAATTGCGTAACAACCGTGTCACCGCCCCGAAAGTATTACCTATTTTAATAAAGCGCATTTACAAGTCCGATGAAATATTTCAAATACCGGAACCGAGCATTCGTGTAAATCGATATTTGTATTGCGGCTTCGACGGTCTATTATTTACGAGAGGCAAACGTTATAAATGTAGCAGTCGTCTAGCAAACATGAAAATAGATTTTATTTTCATCCACGGGGATCTTGTACATACCAGCGGTTGTGTTTACGCTTCTAGTACCTGATTTTTCAGCGACGCGTATGTATTATATAACGGGGAATTACGAATAGAAGAAGTTTCAGAGAAACACATTTAAATTTGATCAGCTGGTCTTCCTGTTGCCTCATAAAAATGTATTATCGAGCTTTGAAACGAGGCTGACGAGGAAATGGGAATATTAGGGAAAACGGACAACTTTTAATAAAATCCAGACGAAACTTACTATTTTTACTTCTTGTTCGTCATTTCGAAGCAAAAATCACCTTCCCTGTCACTTGAATGTTTTTAAATAAATTATTCTGATTTGTCGTTAATAATACGACAAACTGTGGTATTTTGCGTAACGAAATGTTTTGAATTAATATTTAATCATTGTTTAATACAAATTCCGTATGAATCATGACACCGAGCCTCTCTTAATATCGGAGCTGAATCGATGCTGCGCGAATAATCGTGGTATAAAGAGGAAATGTGCCGAAGCTTGTGTTACGATTAACGTTATACGGTTTATGCTTTTTCATTAAATTTATCGATTTCACGAGCCGATACATAAACGTGTGTTTCATTTGTCTACCGTAGTTCGTCCACTGGTCCAAGTACCCAATCAGTTGGTGGGAGCACCGCTTAACACTGACGTGACTTTAGTATGTTCCGTGGAAGCGTCGCCGAAACCTATCAATTACTGGACTCGTGAAAAAGGTTGGTAGTCATTCCTCGATTCTCCCGATTCATTTAGCCGAGGTTTTTCAACTTCACTACGAACTACCCTCAAGCGTAGATTAAGCGTCTTCTACATTTCATTTTTTACGGTCAGCAAAATACTTGTGAAATTTTTAGTGTTTTCAAAACTTTCTTTTTTCTTACTTACTAGTCGTTTTGTTAGTAAAGAGTAGCAAACATCAAAAATTACTTTTTGTTTGCGATTTCATTTTCCGTTGTGTTTACCTTTACATTTTAACCGCAATAAACAAATGTTGTTATCAGGCGATGCTAAACTTTTGATTTCTATTTGTTTTCAAACAGATGAAATGATAATCAACAATGACAAGTACTCGATGTCGGAAACGTACTTGTTGGAGTACAGTGCTCAAATGCGGCTAGTCATCAGGAACTTGACTCCTCGTGATTTTGGCAGTTACAAATGCATCTCGAAGAACTCACTCGGCGATGCCGAAGGAGGTATCCATCTGTACGGTGAGTTTCTTTATGAAAACGCTCTTGATAAAATTATTATCAGATGAGCAATTAATGATTAAACAGTTCGTTAGCCCATATTCGCGGTGAAGGTGTACTTGCTACTAGCGAAAACATTTTCCGCACAGTTATCTCTATAAATAAGATAAAAATTGAAGTTTACTTTAATTTTTTATGAACTGATCATTTACAAAAAGATTCTTAAAAATATATTCTGGAAAAAAGCAAGCTGATAATAATATGTTCTACACTGACTAATTATATTTTTCCATTACCATGTTTTTATCAATAATAGTAATAATTCGTTATGATGACAGCCAAAAAAGGCGATAAGAGGGAATAAAACCCAATGAAATATTTTTACATCTCGACAATAACAGTGATTACTGTTGATTAAAATATGACCAGTGGTAATGTACCACGATGTCATACATTCTCCCATTCACAGCAGAATACCCTTATTCACAGTTCCCTCATTCACAATAATACAAAGTTGATTGCAGTAGCGAATTTTACGCAATACTTTTGCGAAAGGACAAATATAT
>JABFPT010001533.1:0-10091 GCA_022817245.1 Nixonia krombeini | reverse complement strand
TTTTTTTATATTTACAAAATTACACGTAAATATAATATTTACACGTAACAAAGTGAGCATTGCAAGTAAATTGAGCATTACAAGTATATTGGACATGATATGCGATACTCGTACATACACATATTTACATACGCAGATAAATTGGCGTCTCTTTAAATACGTTTGGATGGTGTGCGTCGTGCAGGGGCAAAGACGGAAAAAAGGGTAACAACAAACGAGGGTTGCGGCAGCATGCGTTGTGTCGGGTCCGTGCTCGAAAGTCTGCGAAATAATATCCCTCCCATATTAGTTATCGTTTATCAGCCCGGCCAGCCAGACAAAACGTGGAGTCCCGAGAATTGGGTGAGCCATCTGTTGCCAGACATGATCGATAAAAGTCCGCCAAGTGTTATCAGTGCTAAACTGCTATTTCGCCGAGCTGCCGCACACTGTCGGTCGTCCTCTTCCCCCTCCCCTCCTTACATCCACCCACCCCCTCGTCTCGCGTCCCCTTCCTACCATTACCGCGGCTCTTTTTCCACTTTTCCCACTTTTCCTCGTTTTCTCCCCATCCGCTTTTTCTGTTCCTTCCTTCCTTCCTTCTTTCCTCCCTACTTCCCCCCACCGACTTCTCTGGCCTCTCTTTTCCTACGACGCGACTGCTGCATCAAGCACCCTTTCTATATTGTCGTGATTTGCGGAGATACACGATAAATTGGATCCACCAACCGGATTCCTCGTCAAAGAGGAATTCTTGCCTGCTGAGCTGTGATGTCGAGCGTGAAAATACCCGTGTGATACCCATCTAAGCGGCGAGCATGCGGAAAAAATGGGATTACCATTCGGTTCGTGTTACGAACCAGCGCCCTTTGACGCGGTCCTGCAATCGGCCACTGTCGTTATCCGGAAACAGAACAGTTGACTCTTGACTCGACGCGTTTCCAAACTTCGTTTGCTTTTTATTAATAATCGCTCTTTTCCCCACTCCCTCATCCCCCTTACTTCGCACAATTTTTCGTTTTCTCTCTGCCGCAGCGTACCTACATTGCGAGCGGAAAGCATTCGTCTTCATTCGGACGTAATGGATTTGTTATCCCCGCTTGATTCTATTCTATATGTACATTTCCGAGACGCGGGCAACTGCATTTCATTTTGATTAACATCGCGTATTTACGGTCGAATTTGTAGCCATCCGCAGCTGCTCGCCGATCATAATAATGTTAATTTCTATATTCTCGTCGATGCGTTACGCCATCTTCCATATTTTAAGCATTCTCGAAATATTCCTTCAATGCAGCCAGCGACATATACACGGCTAACGAGGAACACTGAAAATTATAGCACGCGAAATAGCCGGGGAATTAAATTAAGGCTCCGATACAAAATACGGATGCGACTAATTAACCGGTACACGCGGAAAATACACAATTCGCATTTTCCACACATACGCAATTACTTTTCACCGAATAAAGTTATCCTTAATTACTTTATCGATTTTTTCCCCCAATTGTTTTGGAAACATTTCGTAACATCGACCGCGAAATCGATTCGACGATTTCCTTCTTTTTTTTTTTCTTTGATAAATTACTTGATTCCCAGGGATCTATGTAAATCGGCATTGTGTAACAACATTGTGTGCGCGTAGCTTCGCACTCGGGGTATGAAGTTGCATGAATATACATGCGTTTGATTCGTTCGGCGATCGCATCATGAATTGGTACGAGCATCTATCGCGCTTAAATTTCGGAATGTTTACAGTCCCAAGAGGATTTGTACTGTAACTATCGTATCATCTATAGCAGTCCGGCGTACGATAAACGGGGCACGATATATATTCGCTTTTTTCATCTATCGCGCTCGATACAAAAAACGTATAGGACATTAATGCGATAAGTGATGAAACGCGCGAGACGCGATTATCGATAGAGGAAATAAGAGTGATACACTTGTCCTCGAAGTCCGGTTTATTTATGGAACTATCCATCCTGCGCCGATCGAGGAAACGATCGATACAACGATCCCGGTAAAAAATGCGAGACAACGAGGCCTGAATTTGTTTCACACTTGGCAGCCGCTCAACCCTCGAATTAACTTATCCCGCTCATTCGTACGAGTTTACTTACTCCGTTACAAGGATATTTTCTTCGACAACCGAGGAAAACAGTCGTGTCAAACGCGTTACACTGGTAAATATAATCCCGCGACTGCGATATCAATTATCATAAGTTATATATAGCAGCGTATTACCGACGAAGTTATCGATTTAAATAAAATTAAAGTAAATAAAATAAGTTATCGATTTGTAGTTAAGAAGATATCTCGCATCTGACGCATTTCGCGTTTAAGTTTGCCGGGGGCAGTGACCATGCACGTGCATTGCCAAACGAGATAAACAGAAGTGTTACAGTCTTCAAGTGAAGTTTTTTTATATGTAGAAAATTGACAGTAAGGTGAAATACAGACGTAAAAAGGAAGGTTTTCTTTTTTGTTCGCAGAGATTCATCTACCGGAGCACGCGAAGAAGGGCGATCGCTATGGGAAAGAGTCGATGATCGATCAAGAGCAAAGATTGAACCAGGTGTACCAGGGCTCGCTGCGTGAGAGCGGCTCGACTCTGGACCCCAGGTACCCAGCTCGGGGCCACGCGGACTCCACCTCGGCGAGACACGGGAGGCCAACCGTAACGTGCATCACCCTCATAGTCTTTTATTACATGTCCGTTTACTTATAAGGTTGTTAGCTTCGAAGTGTCGTTGTTTAGATGCGTAATGCTGTGCCTACACTGGATGATATGAAATACTATTTTGACCCTCGTTATCGGAGACTATAAATATATATAAATATGAATATATTATATATATATTATACATGAGCGCATGAATTCACGGACGTTCGCAGGAAACGCCAAATTAACGTAGTTTTGGCCGTCTTGAGACATATCGTTTTGCATCTTATGCTCTTGCTGGTTTTGACAGGAACGTACTACTTTTTTTATACCACTGTCCTTTTGCAATTTTGCTACCAATCTCGGGTAGACACCGAAACAGGGGATTAATAGGGCATTGGCTAGGATACCTGAGAATTGAGATGAGGTCCAGGTCAGGTAACCCTATTACAAAGCCAATACGTATTTTGTTGAAATACGGCCTTTAGTACGGCCTTGATAGCGAAGGTGACACTTTTAGTCCTATTATTACCCTGTTAACGCATAATTAGGTACCGATTTTAGTCAGTTATTGATACGTCTGTACAACGATGTCACAAAGTGACATTGCTAAAATCCAGATACTTATGCGTACTTAACTGTGACTTTTTTAACGTGGTAATGTTATAACAAACATTTTTAACAAAATTTTTATCTTTCGAAGTTTACGTGTTATTCATTTCCATTAATCTGATCAATATTAATTGTTCGATCTGTTACGTTTATTCTTCACGTAAAAATGTTAATTTTTTGCTTACGTTTGAATATGATGAGTATCTGAAATGATATTTCCTGATCAATACCTGATCGCAATTGTCAATTCATTTATCAATTAACATCATTGTCAATTCCCTATTAATGGACTGACTCCTTTTATACTCGGGATATTCCGAAAGTATTCGTGCACCGAACGCGCGATTATTCGTTGAATAACGAATTAGTTAAATGACACACGGTTATCATCAAGTATAGACACAGGCACTTGTATGAGTATGGTTTCGGTGGTACGAGCATGTCGCGAATGAATGCACACATCCCAGGTGCAAAATGTCTCGGAAATAGCGGGTAGTCAGGCATTTTGCACGTCCGTGTTTACACGAATAACCCTTAAAGTGGAAGATCGTCCGTTTTGATACAATTGACATTCGCTTTCTCGACATTGGAGATACGTTCTGACCATATCTTAGCTCTGTTTTCATGTACGATGAATTTTTTCTACTTTCCCATTGCCAGCTCTATACCTTCGAGAAGCATTAAAGCAAAGTTTATCAATGTTTTGTCACTTTAAGGGTTAAAGGTAATTTATAACCGCGGCGAAATCCGCACAGTTATCAAACGGGGTTTAACGGAATCGGGAAGTTTAGGCATAATCATAAATTTCGTTATTGAAATTCGACTGTTTAACTTCGAGCATAAGTTTCTTTTACTTACTTCTGTCTTGTTTACCTTTTTTTAAAAAAAACTATTTTTTTTATTCAAAACTGACAAAACGGCAGATTTACATTTTTAAGAAAGCCTCCATTTAACCGATTACTATTACTTTAAATATTTCTTATCGAATTGAATTTTTTTTGTAAATAATTTCCTCCGGCTTTACCATTTAATGACGACATGAGAAGTTTGATCGGCACAAAGTTCTGAAATGCATGCGCAACGTTATGTTCAAGGGTCAGGGAATGATCTAATTACGTTCAATATTTCCCTCGCGACTGTGCAAACGTTAAAACATGTACAAATTGTAAATTTGCAGTAGACGAATCCTCGGCACACCATATTTTCTAGCCAATCCTTTTCTTTTTTTTTTTTACACACATTCATTAAACAAGGGCGATTTTCACTCCCATTTCACCAACGTTTTATTCGCGCGTAACCAAAGAATCAATAATGTTTCAATCGCAATATGCCGCGCTGACTGTATTTTCAAAAAATAATGGAGTTAGACTGGTGAAGAAAAAAAGAGAGGAAACTGGCGCATTTCAAACGCAAATCGCGACTGCAATGAAAAAAAATCAAAAGAATATTCCCAGTTCAAACTAGTATCCAAAAAAACCGTGAAAGTCGATCGCGTTGCACTTTCTCCGAATCGGCCGATCTAAGTAATCCGGCAACCCTTTGGCGAAGATTTCGCGCGCGAAAGTAAACCCATCCGTTTCGCGACGAATGAGAATCGGACTTGCTACGGGCGTGTCGAAAGCTCGTTATTGCTCCTCGGCGAATAAATATTTCCTTTTCGCGCTGTGCATCGCAACCGGCCGTTTCGTGTCTTCGTTTATCCCTGTCGATGCGGCATCAATGCAAATCATTTCGACGCGATCGCTGCGCGTGGAAGCGATTCAGCGGTAATACGCTTGTAGCCGGGTATAACGAGATATCTCGTTAGTCCATTTTTCTCTCGCTTCCCTTCGCCGCGTAACCGTAACGACGCTTCTTTCCTCGCGACAACGGAAACTCACGCGCCATTTGCATCCCCGTGTTCGGACACAAATTCCCTGTGTGTGTGTGTGTGTGTAATGTATAGTGCGTGTGTGCGTAAACTTATTTCACGTAAATTGTACATTCCTCGCGTCTTCCGAGCCAGTTGAAAGGCGGGAAAAAGCGAGCGCGTCCAATTTGGTACACGCGAGTCGTCGCGTCTTGCCAGTTTCCGGGATCTCGCGACAACAAACGACCGTTAAGAGCCGCTCTCGCGTTCGGCATCGGCGTCCTAACACCATCGATTTTTGCACACTCGAGCAGTCGGAGAGCGCGTCGAGTGTGAGATGTATAATAGCAGCAACAGTACTAGAGCGCGAATGCGAAAGGAGGAAGAAGGCACTCCAAGTTCTGTCGAGTCGTGGTAAATAAAGCGTGCCAGCTCAAAAAGCCTATTGATCGGACGCGAGAGTGGCGAGAGCTCGCGATCCGAAAAAGCAAGTCCTCTCGTGCTTTTGATGGTCCTCGTTCGCCGAGCCAGACTTCGGCCATTGTGCTACGTTTACCACTGAATTTCTCATTAATTGTTTGCGACCGCGCCAGGCTTAATTGTTAATGCCTACATTTCGCGGTATTTGTTAATGTACTTCGCCGTTTCTTGTTACGTTCTCGCTGTGAAAGGACACTACGTTTCGCTATGTTTTCTGCTCATCGAGTTAACCTGCGGGAAATTTTGTACGTGGCAACGAAATGTATTTCGTTTGCAAACGTAGATTTTAATGCTAACTGTAAACTGATTTTCGTTCTTTTTTTCATTTTTTGACGATGGAATGATAAATTATTTTACAATTCACCAAATTGATTTTTACCCATCGACGTCTATGTCGGAAGAATAATTTTCCTTGGATATATATGCGAACGATAATTCTGGATGTAAAAGTGTCTCTGACATATGACGACTTTCCCCCTATCTTTATATCTTTGAATGTTGCATAAAATGCAATTTCAATTGTATTACGTTACTTTGCCGATGTGAGAGAATATTATAATTAAACAACCAGGGAAATTACATTGGGGATGAATGTCAGCGCGCAAGTTTTGTCAGGTGGAAATTGATGAGAACGATTAAAAGTGTGCGATGCATGTTTCATGAATTTTCTACCCTGCAGCTAAGGTACACTCGGTTATGAGTTCTCGAACCAAAGTTTTCGCTCTTGTTCCAGTGATGTTTGAATAATTAATTAAAGTATTTCCAGTCAAACCGAATACACATAACTGTTGAAGTGCTTCATTGGATCAATTTTCCAATGTAATAATTTTCCCCTGATATATTTAATATAATACAACGATTTGCTTTCGAATAAAATCACGTTTGAAAGCGGCCTTGCGAGTCGAGAAAGACGCGTCTTTTAATTCATCCAGTGAAGCAATTTCTTATGTTACTGTGTACGACTTTTATTAATGAAATGATTTAAGTTTCCGACTGAAACGTGGTGGCTGGAAAAAAGAGGGAAATGTAATCAAATAATTTGAAAGTAATATAAGGCAACGTTTGTTATTGCCATTGTTATTTAGTGCATTCCCGTGTAAAATTACAACAACTGGTACAATATTGATCGAATGTAGAAGTCATTTTGGAAAAGTATGGAATTTGATTCGAGTCTGTAAAAGTCAAGTATTTTGTGTGTATAATTTTTTGCGCACCACTGTAGCGGTAATTAAATATCTTATACCTTTCATATTTCGCATTCGTATATTTCAAATGTATTAATTGAATGAAACACAGTATTGAATTAAATTCCACGGCAAAGATTTTTTCATACATCCCTTCTTTTACACGGGTTTACACTGCTATTAATTCTATTGTTATTAATTTTAACGTATTGTTTATCGCAGCATAGTGTCGCAACGAGATGCATTTATTGTAATAATGTACTTCGTGAAGTAATTTTATTTACAAAGTCGTGCCAAATGCGAACGCGAAGTTGATGAAAATACACGGATTTAATTAACAATGAAACGTCATGTTTTCAACGAGCGACGTGCTGCAACAGAAATTTATAATATCTTTTCCAGTCGGCTGAAACGCTAAATGAGTTTATTCTCATCACTATTCTGTCATCTACACTCTTATAAGTAACTCAAAATGATATACATCTTATTCACATGTGATTTCACGTATTCACCCCTTTGGCTTTTTCCCCATTTCCGCCTCCTTTGTTGCGCCACTTTTATTTACATTTGTATGTCTCGATTTATGTGAATAATTATTCCGAATCGCGCAATTTATCGCAATCATTCCCCCTTTCTTTTTTTACATGTGGCTTTTCACGTCAGAAAAAGAACAACTATCGTAGTTTAACGACCGATTTGTTCTTTTATCTGTAATTTAATTTCTGATTTACTTCACTTTGACGCTACAGATTAACGCACACCTGTTGCTTACCCGAAATTAAATTATTTATTTCCGATTGTGTCCGTTTCTTAGCGCTATAAAAATGTAATTACACTTCCAGGGTTTATAAGGCGTGCTCCGAGATTGTCAAGACACCTAATTAACTTCATTAATGTTTCAAAGTTTAAAATGTAATAATACAATGCTTTTTGCTCTCCCTTTTCACGTACAGAAAATACTTCTTGCAACAGTTACACAAAGTAAATGATATAAAATGTATTTTGCGTTGAAATAAGTATTTCGCCAACGTATGTATACTTCATTATCATTTGTTATCGATTTAATTATTATTTGATTGTTATCGAAAATGCAATTATAAGAAATGATAATATTTTTATCTCTGAGTATTACAGTACCGTCAGTTTCAATGATATAATGAAACAATAATTGGTTATTATTGATCAATGCGCGTTTCTCGTATCTGTTCGTCACCAACAATAACTAATTTTTTTCCTTACTCTTTCCGTGTCATTTTGCGCAAGTTTGCTTTCAGCGGTATAGAATTTTCTATAACGTGAAGTTGTTCACAGCAAGAGCGTGACGCAATTGAAATTATTTAACGAGCGCGGTACTTCCTGAATGTTTGTTTTAGATAAGTTCCCGTACCTTTAATTAATTGATTGTTGAAACGAAGTTATATTAAAACTTGAGAAATACTCAACGGCTGCTTCTGTTTTTATCCGTCTAAACTTTCCAAATTGGTTTTGCATTTGAAATTGTTTTTGTTTCGTTTTCATTACCTTTCTGCAATTAATATTGAAATTCTCATTACGAGATTATCATAGATGGTGAATGAGCAGTTTTAACACAGTCGAATGAATGAATAAAAAAGTTGGCGATAATTAAAACATTGTTCAGTCGAAAGTGTAATGCAACTACGAATCAACGAATTACGCAATTCCGAGAATTTTTCATGGAAATTTCTTTTACTGAACAATTTGCGATTAACTTTATCTCTGGTGAAGAATTTCGTATTAACATATCATTAAAAACATAAAATTAGAAAAAGTTGGTATTTTGACAAGTTAATTACGGGATCAAAATTTTAATAAATGCGCATTCAAATTCGACCTGTACAGATACATTTACATAGTAACTGTATAATTTATTTATGTGTAGGTGATGCTAAATATTGATGAGTTTTCTTATCAGAAGTAAAAGTATTAGCAATCTTAGTTAACGTTGACTTTGGAGAACTGTATTTGAAACATGAAATTGTAATAGATAATTTCTTCATTTTCCACTACAATTAACCAAGATCAACGACTGGAAAAAGTTAATTCGTCCTTGCAAAAAGCATCGTTCACGGAAATGTGCAATGAAGCATTGTTTAGGTAAGAAAAATGCATTACACAACAATTGTATGGAAATCTTTAAGAAACCAATGTAGCGGGTTATTTTAATAGCAACGATGATTTGAAACATATCCATTTAATACATATCGACTACGAGTATTGCGAACGTGGCGGTTTTATTTCATAAAGCGCACTTCCTACCGACATAAATGGTTAATCAAGCGAATCCACGTAATCTTAATGTACATAACGAAAAAGTATCTCTATCTGTATCTCGCGGCAAGTGAGAAAGCGCCAGTGCACTGTATTATACGACCAATAGCCACGTGATGCGAGCGGACGACGAAGCGAATGCAAACCGTACCGACTCGAGCGCTCACCGACTTTTCGGCCTCGACGACGATATTAATAAGCATGTATGTATATACGTATATAGTTAAAATAAAGATAACAGAACATTTCATATATCATATGCCTTTGGCAAATATTGAATAACCTAATCTAGGAAGCTAAACAAAAGGAACCCAACCTAACCTCGAAAAAAAGAACCCGAAACCTAATTTAAAATGTCGCACTTCTAATCTACATATTTCATCAAAACATATAACTAACCACGTGACAGTCAACTGATCACGTGATTAGGTAAAAGATCCTATTCAAGATGGCGTAATAATTCTAGAGTTCTCAACGGATTTTAAAAGTTTTGAAAATTTGTTCAAAATTAGGAACTTCAAAGTAAAATTGGCATCACAAAAATCTATACAATAAATAGATATATACATTACGAAAAAGCTTTTTTCTGTTTTTCGCATTGTATGACATCCCCTTTAACGAGAATTCGAAATCTGTGTCACAATCACGGTACTTCCAACTGTAAGTCTTTGGTCCGTTAGATTGGTCTTGATTTCGAGAATATGATGGTGGCTTTTCAATTTTTGACGAAAAATCAACTTCGGCTTTCAGCATTCATTTATACACCAAAAGATAGATCTCGTGACGTACATCAAGAATCACCCCCATATTACCCCCTCCAACCATTAGGAGCACAGATATTCGAGAAAAAAGAGATAAATTATGTAGGTTCTGATTTTATCCCCACTCTTTTCCTACTTTTTCCCGAATATCTCTGCTCCTAATAGTCGGAGGGGCCAATATAGGGGGTTATTCTTGATGTACGTGACGAGATCTATCTATTGGTGTATAAATCAAAGCGGAAATCTGAAGTTCATTTTTTGACAAAAATTGA
>JABFPT010001527.1:11326-23267 GCA_022817245.1 Nixonia krombeini | reverse complement strand
TAAGTATCTATTACATTATTTGCATAATTAATCTTTTCACATAATTCACGACCATATTAACAGGAGTGTGTAATATTTTACACGTGAATTTAACTTTGGTTTTGTTTTTAGACTTTCATACTTCCAAACGTCCTTCATACCATACTTCAATATTTTTAGATTTAAAACACTACTTCTTTTTAAGAACTTCAAATTCATTGGAAACAACTATATTTAAGGCTTTACGGAGTATAAATTCTGATATAGTTAAATTGTCTGGTATAAGTACAGTTCCATCTACGTGTGATAAAACTTTGGTATACGAATGTTTTCATTGGCTAAGAAAAATTCTTTGACGCATCGTCCGAAAAAAACGGCTCGTCGAACTCGAGTCCGGAACTAGTCAGATTTGTCCGATCCCGCGTCGTCCGGCACTTATCCGCCTGATGTGGCGGAAACGCGTGAGCATAAGAAACAAAGCGGATGTGCGACATAATACGCAGGATCCAATTTAAGATGCTTTCACTACTTATAGGTATTCATCGCAGGCTGGCCTCGGTTTCTTGATCGTCGGAGAAAACTTTCCGCTGCGGCAACTCGCGCATTAAATATGCCGCTGCGAAACAGGTGCAGCACCTGTTGCCAACCTGCGAGCGGGGAAGCAGGTGTATTCCGCGGTGCCCCGTATGCTAATTGGGCCAGAGTTAACGCACCGTTCATGCCCAAGACGGGATTTAACGAGCCCCCGGACAAGGAGCCCCGTTGCCCCACCGCCGCCCCCACCTCCCCCATCCCGGGCCACGCTCTTTATCGACATTTCGACTCTTTCTTCTTATTCTGCCGGGCTTCCCTCCGCCGGTTCCCCCTCGGCCCTTACCGTCGAACGTCGAGG
Organism: Nixonia krombeini; assembly: GCA_022817245.1. NCBI lineage: Eukaryota > Metazoa > Arthropoda > Insecta > Hymenoptera > Scelionidae > Nixonia > Nixonia krombeini. Next base: position 22,396 of record JABFPT010001527.1, on the reverse strand, counting down.
AGGTGGATTCGTTAAGTCGGTATTACGAGCACTCGCTCGGCCTTGCGAGTTTCGGAATACGAAATTAAGCCGAGGAGGGTCTGCCTCGTATCGTCCCGATACACCGGAGCAGAAGCATAACGAGGATACAAATCGAAAGACAGACCCTTCGGCGAATGCGCGCCGCCTCGCTCCTCGACGTATTCGATACGAGTCGAGTTACCGGCGAACAAATTGGCATAAATTCCCGCGCCCTGCAGCCGCAGTAAGAATGCGTTTAAGCACCGTCGATGGATTTTTGTTGGTCCTCTGGGGAGCCTTAATTGGCCAGGAAGTAATGTTACAACCGTACTGAAATAAGTGACAGTTTTCTTAATCGGTATTGATTCCGGGATCGCCGCCGCTCGCCGGTTCCTCGTTCCTTTCGGAACCTAATTAATAAATCCGGACTTGTCCGCACGGCTTGGGGGACGGTTGTTGCCATTTCCGAGACGCTTATCGGCCATTCTTGCCCGCTTTCGAAACGCTCGGATATCGCAAACTCGTCATTACGGCGTTCGCGTGATTGATGCCGGTGGATGGAATGGCGGCAATTTTAAAATCGTTATGCCGGATCGCATTCCCGACCGAACGGTAGCGAAAGGTATCGCTGGAATTCAAGCCAGGGATAGTCCACCCGGCCAGCTGCTCGTTAATCCGTGTAATGTTTTCGCGACCCCGCAAACCTCCTGCTAATTCTTATTGCCGATTCGTGTCCCGTTGTTGGAACAATGCGCCACTGGGGAAAGTTGTTCAGAATTGCGGGTGAGGAAATCCTTTGAAAACCGGACACACTCTGTATTTTACGCAAAATCATATTTTGTACCCTTAATCAACGATAAAAGTGTTTTTTTCTTTTTTAATTAGGACTGTAAAGCGAATAGATTCCGTTACGTAGATTCTTGGAATTTTTCTCTGGTGTTAACAGCCGCGTACACTTTTCCTTTCGCGAATGCTCGCTCTCTCGTTCGCACCGTGACACGATGAACTTTAGCGGCGTTGACACTTTAGAATTGAATGAAAATACCACACACCTAGTAACAAGCGAACCCAGTTACGTTCCGAATCTCCGCCGATCGACTGCCGAGATAGAAACGGGAATAAACCGCGGAACCGATTTCCTTATCACCGTCCGGAATCGAGCCAGCGTCAGCTACAGTTCTTCTTATCAGGCGCTTTAAGAGCGATAAACGCGCTTTGTAAAAAGTGAAATGGAAGAGAAAACTCGAAGGAGGAAGAGTCTCGAGCGATCGTCAACGCATCGGCAATATTATCGGAATGGAAATCCACTGCAGGAAGAGTTGCCGGTTCGTTGTAACCCGATCGACGAATCCCAACTGGTCGTAAGAGCGCCAACGATTTTTCCGCCTTTCGCAGGTTTTTAATTTCCAGAACAAGAGCGAAAGAGGAGCGAGCAAGGCGCCAAGAGTCGTGAGCTTGTTGTTAAGTGATTCCGATAACCTCTCAATCGTTCGCCAATCAACGGACGGAAGATGCGAAAGGGAAAGAGCGGAGGAGAAAATCCGCCGGTAGATGGCATCGTCGTGAACGACGCCGTGGAATAATTAACGACGGGCCGAGCGACCTGGATCGGGAGAAGGTATCGCTTCCTCCTCGTGGTCCTCTCGGACTGCCGCGTCGCCTCGACACGACTTTAACGGTGGATATGTACCTCGGTGCCGCTAAAGATACTTACCGTTCGATAAGGGATAACGAAAACGTTACGCGACGCTCTGTCAAATCGGTACCTCTCTACGTGCGGGAATATTTACAAGTTCAACGGGAGTAGCTGTCGAGGAAACGTGTCCCTGACGCAATCGCCATTGCCATCAGTCATTGGGATCCGCCTCATTTTCACTTCAAGCGAATTTTAGAGAATTACATAGACGCGTAAAGTGTATTTTTCCCTCCTTCTCCCTCCAACAGAACGCACGTCGTTCTTTCCCATCTCGAAGAACTCAACCGAAGAGATTTACCCGCGCTGCCATCGACGTTCCGTTTACTCGACCATCGACGAAATGTATATGGAAATGAAAAACTGGATTTGCAAGACGCTAAACCCGTAGATTATTCGAGCGAGCGATGGAATCGGGTCGACCTGGTGTAAGAAAAAGCGAGACAACGCCGGCTACGAAAAGTCACCGGTAAAGAAAAAGAGTTGAAGGTCCTGCCGGAACCGGGTGATCCTGACCTTTTGAAATACGAGTACGGCCTGGTGTCGAAACGGGCTGTTATGGCCGCGGTATCAGTTACTTTGTACGATTTTACGAGCAATCAAAAAAGGAGGAAGTCTCGTGTCCCTTATTCGGCCTGTCGACGCCTTCGGCGAACGCTGCGGAAAAGAATGGCCGAAGGACACGAGGTGAAAGAAAAATAAGCGGAGGAGAGGGCGCGCGCGCGCGATGCGAGTAACGAAAAAAAGAAACAAATAAAAAAAATTGCGCGATGACCCCACGCGCCATAAAGAATCGCCCGCAGCTCGTAAAGTAGCCCTAGATTTTATCTCGCGGATGCCGAACGCCGGTTGTCCTCTCGCAGTCGAACAGTTACGCATATTTTAAACGACGGCGCATGCGTGCCGCGAAAGTATACATAATACAAGCGTATAACTCGTACGTGCGCGGTAGGCTGCTTTCCTCATGCGTTCCGTCCGCTCGCGGATGTTTCGTGATTAAAAAAGATATTGCGGTTAATGCGACGCAATGCGTAAGTTATTTGGTTGCTCTGATAATCGGCTCTAGCGTGAACTGACTCCGTAATGAGAGCCGGACACGCTGTACTTGACATTCGGGCGGAAAATATGAGGCTGCGCATTTTACGGTTTTGTGTATCTCGGTCGTAATGATGCGTGAGTGATGGCATTTGTAATTGAATAAATATACTGTTTTGTATTAATGTGCCGTAAAGCCGCCGATTTGTGGGCACGCCGCTGGGACTTTTATCAGACCTCGTCCCCCAGATCAGTCAAGTTTATTACCCCAGGAATGACTCTCGACTTAACACTTTCAGCACTTTCGTCTATACCGCAATTACAAGTTTTTGTAATTGTACACCGTGTAAGATGATGCAAATTTACGCCGCTTTTTCTCCTTCCCCTCACGTGCGATCAAACAGGTTGTTAAATCCTGGTGATCGGGAAATGTCTGGTTATTTTCCTTGTATGTATTCACGGCTGTGTAAAAGGAAACGAACGGGAGTACGGCAATGTAGATTTTTTCGTGCCATTTGTTATGCGAGCGTACGTCAGAGATCACGGGGAACGATTTGGGCAGGTATGACTGGAATGACCTTCGGAGCGGGACATTAGCCGATAAAGGTGACCTCGCGCGGCGAATATTGGGAAGGAGCTTCCTCTTTCGCGGCGCGCCTCGTCCTTCCCCCTCCACTTCGTCCTCGCCAGTCCTTCTCATTATCGTAGCAGCGTCCCGCGAGATTTTCAAAAACGATAAACGAAAATTTTATAGCTTTCTCCCTCATTGTTAGAAGCCCGGCCAGAGCTATACCATTCCTAGAAATCACGAAGCGACTCGTACCGAAAGTCCTTTCCACGTACAATTACGTCCAGGTCGTCGGCGAAGGAGGAGGAAGTTCGAGGTAGAAGATCGAGACGGAGAAGGACGCGAGAAGGAGGAGGACGTAGTCGGAAAGTGAGAAAGATGGCGAGGCGCACGTTATCGCGATGCACGAGAGCTTAATTCTAAAAAAGTCAATAACGCGGTCGGGACCTTCCCCACCAGCGGTTTATCGCGGCCGCAGTATCAGTCGGCGGCGTAGTAATGAATTTGGAGGGAGGAAATTTCAACCGTGCCCTCTGCTCGTCGCGACGATGCGCCGCTTGCTTTAATGCGGGAATAAAGTAGCGTCCGGGTCGATGGGGTCGACCGCAAGCGGGTGCGCGAAGACAATGGCTACCTCGGCCCATATGGAGGAGTTTTACGGACAGAAATGGTCGGCGAACATTGTCTCGAAAAACCATAAAATAAAGCAGCCGGACGACTAAACCGAGCGACGAGCCGATTCCTCCCCCTCCCCAGCCACCCCGCGGCCACCGCGGCTCCTTCATTTGGCGCGAGAATCAGCCGAGCGTTCCTCACCCGCGGTACACCTTGTGGGAAAGCACGCTCAATTTGCCTGCTTTGGAGAGAAGAGGCTTACTTCTTCTCTAGAGAGCGGCGAGCCTGCGCACCTTACCGACTACCGCCGATGCGCCGGCTAATTTACGAAATGGCCATACCCAACGACCACCCACCGTTTATAGGAGAGAGTCGCGTACGTACGTCGCTACACGACTTCCCTCGGCGACTTCCGTCGACGTTCTTTTTCATTCTTGTACCCCTCCCCTCCGCCACCCCCACAGCGATGTTATTACGCGGTATCGCATGCGGACTACCGCTCCCCGGTGACAACGACGATCGCCTGACGTGCCTCTGCCTTTTTTACTTCGCCTATTACCCTCCGCGAAGGAATGCCTTCATTTCGCGCATTTCCCATTCAAATGAATGCGGCTTGGCGCGCGAAACTGATGCAAATGTCGGCAACGCAGATACGGCAGCGGTGCTGGCGCAATGTTCCGTTCACGATTAACATTCCACTTGTTTCCTTCTCTATGGTAAATTATTGATTGACTGGTATCAAAGTAATGGGACAAGCAATGGTTTGGGGGAAATGTTTGTTTTAGGAAGAATGGTACTTTTTCCGTTCGGTTTTTGGGTTTGCAAATATTGCAGTTTCCCCCAAGAAAAATCAGTTGTGATTAGGTTAGGTTAGATTGTTAATCAGATATGTCAGTCTGCCAGCTTATCCTACGGATATTAACATTTTTTAAACCTTTTTCCTCTATACTATCGTGTTAAGTACGACTATTTCGTTGACTGGGAGTGATCCAACGACAGTCACTTCTAATCGATTCGCATACCACATGGTTGGTCATTGTTCCCAACAGCGACGCCATCAACGCGGAATCTTACTCCTCTCGTTTTTTTTCCCATCCACGCGGAATAATCCGCCTCGTTTTTTCCTATCCGCGAAACGATGTACCTGCTGTCATCGGCAATTTCGCTGTAACGGGTCAGCAATCTTATCTGCAATAGCGGCGGTAAACACGGTCGAGGACAAACATAGCTGCTATTTTACACGCGATTGCGATAAGGGCGGGCGTTTCGCATTTTCCCCGCGACGTTTTAGATGTCACCAGTGATTTCAGGCGTCAATATCACGGGTGTCCTTGAACCCGCGAGCAATAAGATTCCTCTCCTTTGCGTATTTCTTCGAGCATCCTCTTTTCAACGTTCGACGTATAGCGCGTGACTCATTACTAAATCCTCCTTTATCTCAGAGGGCGCGCGCGCGCGCGCACAAATATCCGCGAAATAAAAACTCTTCCTCCTCATCGCGAGGAATTTGTTGCGATGAGATACTGTTAATCGTTGATTGGTAAGTATGGAACGAACAAGTACAGAATTACATATGGTAATTCGCAATTTACGACTCATACGCGACCTCAAAAGAAATTCTTTTATACGCCCTGTGTGTCCCTCCTCCGCCACGCTCCTCCCCCCACTAAGAGAGCCCTTCACTCTCGCACAGCCAAGCCCGAATTTACACCTCTCTCGCTCATAACGCACCTCCTCGTCTCGGTTCGACGTACAAAACGAGGTGGATATCCCACTGGGCTCCTTCCGCGAGCGCGCTGAACGCGCGCGCGAGCTCGTTCCTCCGCTCGCTCGCGGCGCAAGAAACCTCGGCGATATACATCTCGTAGGCGCGCGCGAACTTGATTTATCGGGTTCTGCCGATAACCCCGCGTGCCCTACCGAGGCCTTGAAGTGCGTGCAAAAAAGCCTCGACACACTCTCCCATCCTTCTCTTTCTTCCTCCCCCCCTCTCCTCACCCATTACACCTTGTTTTTCTCATTCTTCAATATCTTTTTCGTGCCCTTTCCTAGTTCCTCCCGATCCGGCGCGCTCTCGTACGCCCTCACTTGCGCCGTTTCCTTTTGCTCGTTAGCACGCCCAACACTTGATCCTCGCACTTGGCGAAACGCTTCGGTACGGTACGAAACGCACTCGGCGAGAAGTTAAAGTCGTCCGTTGTCCTTACTTCTCGCGTGTTTAATTAAAAACTAACGGAATTGAGTAAATTTGTTCGTAAGATATGCAAACGTGGCCCTGGTTGTCTCGTACACCCGTGACCTTGCTTTTTGCCAACTTGAAAAATTGTGCGAATCGAGCCGGGCCGCGATAAAATGACATTCCATTCGATGGAAACCACATGAGATATTTAAATTAATTGTATCGTTTAGATTACACGAGCACAGGTGCAGAATTCAAAATACAGGTTTTTTTCCTGCCGCCGCCGACGACTTTATCTCGAATCAGCAATTTGAAAAAGTAATCGGAATAAATTAGCAAACTGATGTTATTATTAGTGAACTTATTCCCGTGACAAATGTTAACATCCACTGCGCGAGACCTTGAGCGTAACGAAGTCGTAATTAAATTGATACGGTTTATAAAAACAGCGAAGTAAATTCCAATTTGCCGCTTCACTTTGTCACATCTTTCATCCTATCACATTTCCACTGTGCTTAATTGCGAAGGAAAGCCGAACGCTTCGCTCCGCCGCGCCGTTTATAAATGTTCGTACTTGTTTCGCATTTTCTTATTCCCGCTTCTCATCAGAGCTCCTTCTTTTTCGCGTCCGCGTCTGTATCGGCTTTCATTGCCAGCCGTGAGTTTCTCCGTTTCCCCGTCGCGTTCGTGCGAGGCCGAATCTCAATTCCAAGAATTAACATAAATCCCGGTAGTTTATAATCTCTAGGGAAGGTTGGTTGCAGATACGATCGGGAGGTGCTCGTGTCCCGCGAAGGTACGAGCGGCTAGCAGGTGTTGGTATGCGAAATTATCACGTTAAGCCACGAGAGGTTTCATTTTTCACCGCTGCCGTCTGCTTCTATCCTCGTTTAGGGTGACTCCCAATGGGCAATACCCGGCCAGGTACTTGCACTCGTATTCCCCAAGCAAACAAGGTCATCTCCATTACCGCGCGTCTTCGCAGCATCTTCTGAAAGCCAGGCGCACTATCAAACCCTTCGCATATGCCGTACGATCGATACGTCCCTTACGGAGGCCAATACACTACCGTTGCTCTTAACGCTTGCTGCAATAATAACAATCTCGCCACTGCAATCTTTCCGCTTCAGAAGACACCGCTGCTTTTCGTGCTTCGTTACAGTACTACTGAATAAGTTGCGACTCTCGCATAGACTGGTTCAGTATCCGGTTTTTGGGATCTTGTTGGGGCTCGACTGGAAATTGATGCAGGGTATTATATTGAGGCATTGATAGGGGTGCCTTGATCAACTGTTGACGAAGTCAACCTTATTCAAAGACGAGTATTGGGTGATATAAAAAGTCGTCGCCGTTTTTTGTGACAAATCTAGTGGCAAAAACGGGAGAGACTTTTTATATCACCCAACGTATATCAGGGTGGATTATAATTCTGAACAAAGTCTTGACAAAATTTCATACCATCAATTAGGCTGAGAGGAGTGAAAAATATTAGTACCCGATATAAAATAGTACCGGATTATGTTTATGTACTAGATTGTATTTGTCAAGAATCTTGATAGTTGCTCTGGTGACATGCGAAGTCAATTCCTCGTCGTGACTTGAATGGATAATCCGTCAAATCCGAAACTATCAGCCCAGACGTTATCTCTTTGCTGTCAACTGGGAAGTTGGAGTAATGAAATCATTCGTAACCTCAGCACAAGATGAATATTGTTCTCCAGTTCAAATTTCCTTTTTAACTTGTCTTAAAAATATCGAAGGATGATAAGACACGGTATTTCTTTTTTCGAGGGGTAACGCCTGGTGGTGTTGGATCCAGAAAGTGCCTTGCAACGATTGTACTACGTGTTTCGATATTGTCAGACAATTTGAGATAAACTCGTACGTTTAAATCCCGATCGCATCGGCGATGCGAGTCCAGGTCAAGACCGGAATTCAGAAAACGATCCGCAGCTTCCTGCTCTCACGCGCTTCCTACCAGGCAAACTCCCGAAAAAGATCTTCCCATAGAAGTAACAGGTAGGTATCCCATTTCCATTGATCGACAGGTAGAACTGTCGGTCGATCGTTGGCAGATGAAGGCGAGTCCTTTGAAAGGGAAACGCGCAGCAAAGGAAGGGATTCACGCTCCGCCCGTAAGTAGATTAATGTATGCAAAAATCTCTCGCTACCGCTGCATCTTTCCCATCGACACGAATTGAAACGATCCTTCGGAGGGTCTCGCGTTTCACCTGTACCGTATCCTGCGTCCTTTCATCTCGCGCCACACAGATTCTCACAACGTGCCGTCCATAGACACCAATGGATTTTTCTCAAGGTATACGCGGTCCGTTTTTCTCAAACTTGAAGAATGATGGACATTTTATTCATGGTAACACTTTCACTGCCGACACAATTCTTTGAAATGCTTTGGTAAGTCAAGCGCGTCGCAAACCTTCTTTTTTTCGAACGAAATTTTTCGAAAAATATATCGATATAGAAAAGTCGTATTGGGACGACCGTCGTGTTTGACGTGTGAATTTTTAAGGATTTACCTGTTGGGTGCGAGGACTCGCGGATGACTTGGCGCACACGGTTGTTTCAGATCGGCCCGACGTGGTTTGGTTGAGAGTGATTGTAGGAATGCAAAATGTGTGATAAAGCGGCGAGTCTTTAGGGCGATATTCAGCCACATCGATACCACATCTTTTGGTAAGGGTCGACGCGTTCCCATAGCACGGCATCCGCGCGAAATCACCCATCGGCCAACTCTTTCCCGCAGAATGCCGATGCCATTGGTGCCGCCGGGCTGATCAGATACGTCGATAATGCGTATTTCTGAAAATACTCTTGCTCGCCAACAAATCAAACTTTGCAACTGACTGCATGGCACAAATGAGCGACGATGACGCGCGTAAACCTAGACTTCGTGCCTGGTTATGGTTGAAATGAGGACACGTCGAATCGCACCAGAAATCAATTGCTACGATATGCGATAAATAAACATCGAGATACGTAGCGAAAATCGGTTGGCTTTCAAACAATGAACATTGTTCAGGATTTCGCCAAGTTTACACATCTGGAATTTATTAAATATCACGATGTGCTAATTTATGGCATCGTTTTGGCGTCATACCGAACCGCGAGAGAATTTCACTCCGGTGAATTTTATCGTTATACGGTAATTGTATATTTATGCATTTCAAAAAGTTCTCATCGCAACAAATGTTTCGTCATTTGACAGTTTTGACAAAGTTTTCTCTCTTAAATGATGTTGATGACAAATCAGCGTTCCCATGACCTTGATAATGAAGGTATAAAATTGTTTTAACTTTCATTTAAAGCGTCACTACTTTCGGATTGCACTGTTGCATGTACGGGAAGTTAGTCAATTCGTTAACAATTTCCGGTTGAAGTATAAGATAAATGAAGAGATGTAGAAACGGGTATAGAATATACTTACCAGTATCGAATTTGCAAATTCGAAGGTAAGTAGGTTTTCCTCGTTTATATACGATTACTGCCACGAAACGGCGTGTATCGTAGCTGGAAACGAGCCGTGTACGCGCTTAAACGTACAGTACATAAAAGACAATTAGATAAAAATAAAATGTTATGTATGGTCCAATTATTCCCTAATTGGTTAATGAGCTGAAGTGTTTTATTAATGGATAAGTGATTTCCGCAGCACGATTTTAATGGCAGACAAGGCTAGGTGTGTGCTCGTAAGATTTTCCTGGTACGTGTATCTTCTACCTACGGTCTTCCGATACGGTACGATCGAACCTTGTAGCCGCATCGAAGTACACGTGCGGTTGACTACGTACGCTCTCTATATACCTTTCCACGTTTTACCAGGGCAATATCCAACCTCAGAATCAAAGCCGCGCGGCATCGTCTCTTGGACGAAAGAGGGAGAAGGACGGAACGAGGGAGGCCGAGGGAGACGGCGAAAGGACGAAAGAAAGAGAGAAAATCGCTTTCTCGTAACCTCGTGAGAACTAGAGACAACGTCGTTGGGGCTGGTACGGTAGACACATCGAGAGAATTATGCCCAGCATCGGCTGATTGCGCGGGATAAAATGCACTTTCGTCCGTCTTAGGGACCAGCCGCATCAGAATGAAAAGAGAGAGTTGTTCGTCCTTCCTCTCAAGCACATCGCGATAATTATCGGTATGGCTCGTAATCGGAATATTCTGCCGTTTAGCAGCTATTCAGAAGCGCGTATGCACGCTTTGATTCATTTATCAGAACATTTTTTTGTACCGTTTAGGTTAGGTCGGGATTTATTTGACCTATACTTTTTGCTCTTCTTATCCCAAAACTATACCCTTCCCGTTTTTTGGTACGTTGTTATCGTCGCAGTCGATCGTGCGATTAGCGTGGTAAATACATCTGGTGACCCAAATCCGACATTTTTAATTGAAAGTGAGTTGTCGGAAACGAGCGGTCGGACTTCCAGGCTTGGACTTTTTCTCGTGAGAAAGCAAATAAGAGCTATCGGAGATCGACGGATTACTAGTCTAATTATACTAGGAAACAGGAATTAATTAGTCGACTTTATCGGTCCGTGCGGTCTAGGGTCACCATTTTTTACCCCCATCCCCCGACAGCCAGTATGCTCGGAGGAACGTTCCTGCAGGGCGATGGCTTTGGGCAGGTGCGCCAAGTTCACGAGACCCCATGGGAGACTGGCTAGATGGCCCGGCGAGATGGGAATAAAGGAAGGAGGAAGGAAATGGAAGCAGCGGGGTGATTTTCGGTGGACCACATTATTGCGACCATTTTCATGGGAAATATAATCCTCCGACTTCACAGTGTTTGCTAGGAACTATATTGAAACTGCTGCGTTCATTAGAGAAAAAAGTGAAGCTGCGCAAGCAGTCGATTCATGAGAAACTTTCTTACGAATGACGCATTTAGGCGGGTCTGTATACTGTGACTTTGAGTGGACGCAATTTCGTCGATGGTGTGTCGAATCTTAACAAATGTTGACAATG
>JABFPT010001522.1:0-24702 GCA_022817245.1 Nixonia krombeini | reverse complement strand
TCTGTCATAATCGAGGCGTAGGCGCGAGTCTTGGCAGTCCATTTGGGTAAATGACCGATGAATGAGGGAGAGTGCGTGTGGAGCGTAGTGACCGTAGCCTCGAGTATCGTACGCTCGGCTGTACCGAATTATGTCACATTACACAATCATGCGCCAGCCAATTACGAAATGGAAATTATGCAGTGGAAGATGAAACGGTTTTCCCCAACGCACTTCCATTCCCGCATCGCTGCGCGCCTCCTTCCCGCTATTAGGATATATGCAACATGCAGCAGCGCCGCCTGGTGGCGACGTCGCTCTTCCCCCTCCACTTCTCACGATGAATCCTCGCGTTGTTAACAAATGCGAATCTGCATTTCTCGTAATTGCGAGGAAAATTTGTTTATATACTTTAGGTATATTTATATATAATTATTGTGACATTTATATATATATATAATATTATATATAATATTTAGGTATATATATACAAGAATAAAATAAGTAACGTTTGTCAATAATAACGAATAATAATAATATTGTTTATAATATATATATATATAATATATATATTATAAATTAAATGATATTTTTTCATTTTTATGAAAAAATGAAATTGACACAAACGATCGTAAACTTTTATAGTCTGTTTAAAGTGACGGGTGATATATATATATATATATATATAGAGAGAGAGAGAGAGAGAGAGAAAGACATTGTTTGGAAAACGGAGTAAGAGATCCTGTCATTTACTGCCGGCCGCGGAAACAAGGCGCCGTAACGTATATAACGAGGACGAAGATCGATATTCTCGCCTACACCGTCAGGATTTTACGAGGCCAGCTTATTCAGAATCAAAGGGGTTACCGGTGCATCAATTTCAAAGGCTTCGCTGTCGATGACGAAGCGATTCGTTTCGGGCGAGATAAGAAATGTCAAACGTGCCGTTGTCGCGGTAAAACAGTTCAGTTAATTGCTGAAAGAAATGCCAGATAAGAAACTGTATTCGCTGTTTGTACGAATCGTTGCTCCACGACTCGAATTCTTTTATGGTAATTCGCTGCGAAACGGTCACTTCGTCGCAGCAAATCTTCTTTTACATTTACGAATAAATAGATGGACGCACATTTCCCGTACGCGAAAGTATGCCATGACGAAAAGGTTACGGTCTTAAAAATGTACTGGAATTAACGTTATTTGGAACAGCGGCAATTTGCCGACGAGATAGCATCGACGAACGTGAAATTACCGGAATCGACGTATTTCATATTCCAAGCCGCTGAAAGGTACTTTTATTGCGAAACATTAATTTAAAAAAATAAAATTCGACAAATGACAGTTGTAGTTCCTGTAATAAATAACGAATCGAGTAATTTCTATTTTTTGTTCATTTTTTACATTTCTATTTATATTCGTCTTCGTTCTTTGCAGAAATGCTGAAATTGACATGTGACAGTTTCGGTGACATGTCGATTATTTTTAGTGTATTACAGAAATTGCGATTGTCAATTTGTGCGAATAACAGCATTGTCATGCTGTCATATCGTCGTGTCAAAATATTGCTGTAGTAAAGTTGTTAGTGACGAGGTGTGATTGGCTGAAATGTCTGTTACACTCGTCTCGAATGAGCAACCTTTCGTGGATGGACAAAGTACTGAAAGAATAATTAGATGACAGCAGGAGCGTGAGCAAGTAAATTACTTTCGCCTATAATCATGTTCGTTGCATGTTCGGTGTAACGACAAATGAAGCGAGAAACGCCATTATGGAATCTTTCCGTCCGCGAATGACTTTTTCCAAATGAATGCGAAACGAATGTATCCTTTTTTCTCCTTTTCCACAATCCTCTTTTTCCCTCAAAAGAACGGTATGTAATACTTTGCCACGTTCATGCGTTTGAAATGTGAACATCCCCCAAAAATTTTTTATTTACGATAAAAAATAGTTTAGTTACCATTTTCCTCGTAACTTGAAGACTTAAAACATAATGTTTTTCACAGACGTGGATTAATTTAAAAAAATGTAGATTTACATTTGATGTACTGAAATCGCAAAACGAATTGAATTGAATTGACTCGGATTGAAGTGAATTGAATCGAATGGTATTAAATTGTAACGGTAATTTGCTGCGGAGTAATGGACGAGATCACTTTGAGCCGTGAAGACAAGTCTAGGCAATGGAGTAAATATAGGTGTGCGAGGAAAGCAAGAAAAATATACGCCAGCCGAAGGGCTAATGCTCGATTCGCAGGTTTTGTCTTGTGCAAACATACCGTGGATATTGGGCACGACTTTGTATAAGCTGTATTGTATACACGGCCATCAATGCTATAAAATGCTGTTGAAGTGACAGTTTTAAGAGATCGATATACAAAGAAAATATATCGAATAATATACGTATTGCTTAATTAATTGCACGGCTAATTGTTTGAAGGGTTCAGATAAAAATATATTTATTCATTTTGAAGTCTATTAATCGAAACACACAATATATAATTTATTTATATATATATATATACGGTATTAACACTTATATACTTTTATGTAATTAATATTTTTATTACGATAATTTAGGTTAGGTTAGAAAACAAGACAATCAAATATTAATTAATTGCAATTTAATAATTATCGCTTTTGTTATCTCTCTCTTTCTCTCACAGTCAATGATGTTCTTTGTACTAATTGATACACATCAATAAATCGCGGTTTTTTAATCGTTTTTTGCACATTTGTTGGACGGGTTAAATTTTCTCATGCTTTCCTTCTACATTTTCGTACCGCGGTTAAAAGACCATCTTTTATGGAAGACTGTAAGAAAAAAGTTAACGAGGGAATAATAGATACAGAGTATCTTTGGATTAGATGTTTGCGAGCGCGCTGATTTTTCGTGAATACGCCAAAATGAGAAAGAGATTCTTGTATATTCAGTGGCGCAGAATATATATACATGTATATATATATATATATAACCTTCGATTACCGTTGTTGCTAGAAAATTTCCATCGAAGATCAAGAAGTGCGAAACGACGTGCAAAAGGCTATGTCGCATTTGCGCGGTTCGATTATCCAATGGAAAACTATAATTTCGCATATTTACAGACACCCCGAACTGATATTAATTTCGAACGAACCGCCAAACCGTCAAACGATCCGTTGAAAACTTCAGAGTATTAATTATCATAATTCCGGACGACCAACCGTGAAATTAGCAAAGGATTCCAGAAAGATCTATCTTTGTAAAACACATCGACTGGAAAAAAGTACTAAAGAGTTATTTTTCAAAGTGAAATTCTCATCTCTGCAAAATTACGCGAAAGAATCAGGTAAGTGGCTCATTTAGAAAAGTTAAATACGGTTAAAAATAACTGCCAGGCTGGAAATGGAGTTTTTAAAGCTGCTTCTTAAATACCATTTTAAGCAGCTCCATTTTTCAACTGCTTCGAAAATCGCCATTGATTGTAAGCACACTTTGTTACACACGCAACTCTAACCTCAACTTATCGCATACGCTAATTATCTACAGAAGAGTTACCGCTGCGCAAAAGTAACCAATTCCCCGAACTTATAATAAATCGCGATTTAAATAATTTCCACAGTCGATACTGCAACGTAACTTGAATGTATTGCCAAAGTTATTTTAGGTTAGGTCGCAGTTATCGAGTAAAGTTTCGAACGCGAAACCGCCTCGAAGTTATAATCCTCCGTGTCTGCGGGTAAAGGCGGATCTGTTTAACCGGGCGAGTCCGAAGTGGCTAGTTTTCGAATCATTCGTCGTCATTGCAACGTAATCGCGACACTTCTAATCCGCATAAGCGGCTGAGCGGAAGGAAGCGAAGAAAGAAAGCGCGTGAGTGACCGCAGGTAGCGGTGGAGAGACGGAAGGGAGAAACGTTTTGCGGCAAATAGCGCTGCCGCGTTCATATCGACCCGAACGCGGCTCTCCATTTTGCTTGGCCCATATACAACACCATACCGCTCTGCCTATAGCGCGCTTTACGTGTTCACGCCAGGCATAAGAAATCCATGTCGCCACTTTGCATCCGCATTCGGACTCGGAATTGTCGTTGGTATCGAATTACGTATACCGATTTGTATGCACGACTTATCCTTTAGATTGCTATTTAGGTAATATTATTATACCATTTTATATTATTATTATTATTGTTATTATTATGCAATATAGGTTATTTTAGTAATTTCGACAAATCATTTCCATCGTTCTTCCTTTTTTTTATGTTACGTATTTTTTTTTTTTGTTCGTTTTTTATTCCAGCCTCGTTGATAATTATCGATACGCGAAAATAAAGAGAACAAAGTTCCGTCAGTTTTATCTTGCATACGTTTTCACACGGGTTCTTATAATTCGGCGAACGTGCGGTAAAAATAACTTTCGACCTGCGTACGTTCCGCTTCGCATCGTTTTGTGATACACCGCGCGCGCACAAGAGCGGGAAGATCTCGCGTGACTTCGGCGCTACTACGTTACTCAGTCGCAAGACTAGGCCCGCTTTCGTTTCAGCCTTTGGAACTACCGAGGTGACTTTTGAATGTACGGGCAGTTAGGTTGTACAGGATATTGAGAAATAGTGATATGCGACGAGGAGGAGTTTGATAGGACAATATGTAGTTTTTAAAAGATCCTTCAAATCCAGACGATTAACAGACGTTAATCGTTCTCGATTAATTATCGTATTCATTCCATAGATTAAATTCAGGAGTGGTTTAACTTGATAGAAGTGTAACGTTCGTAACTATAATTCCGTCCTGAAGTGGAATTCGTTTTTGTAGAAAGATATTTGTTTTTAAGAATTAAATGAGAAGTGGCGATAAACCGTTAATTTATTCCGAATTTTATTTTGGAAATTCAGGACCGAAATATTATTTATTTATCCCGTTCTAATTATTATTATTGTTTTAAGATACTAAACAGCTTATAAAAAATAAATATAAAAAGTCTAATGATTTATTAATTGTATTGACGACCGTCGCGTAATGAACATTTGGATACGAAAGGAAGAATCAGGTGAGTGAAGAGTCACTGAAAGTAAAAAGTTGTTATTTAACTTCTTAATGTTAATACCTCGTTGTCGCTGCTGTTAAATAAAAGTTAATAAGATGATTCAGCAGTGAAAGGACTAAAGTTCGTCGAAAACTCTAAAGCTAATAATATTTTTATGCAGATGGCGCAGGCGTCGAATGTATTTTATTACCGAACGAAATGCACGTTTGTTTACCACAATAGTCACGTACACGGCGAGTGATCTATAAACGATAAGAAAACAATCTCGCATTACAGAAGATAAAGAAGAGTCGAAATGTGATATTATTCCGCGTGGACTACCGCGCGACAAATGTTTACCGCGTTGTATTGTATCCTCGTCCGGCTTAACGAATAATCCCTACTTCGCAATCGCGCTTTGCATTAATCCCCGGCGATTGTTCCTCGCCTTAGATTTATACGCTTTGAGCGTGGGGGATGATAAAACTAGCCGCAGGAGTAGCAAATACGCTAGAACTGTTGTGTCACTTCGCGTTGAATTTTCGCCTCGACAACGAACGGTGTGACGATTAAGGCCATTTTTAGGAAAAATGGAAATTCTTGGAATTCCTAATAATCATACCAGAAAAGTTATAAACGCGTAATTAAAAGTTTGGCTTTGAGATTAAACAGGATAAAAAATAATAACCATACTTATTGCTCATCCGAAAAGGCACGTCACGAAATGTTGAATAATACCAACGAATCAGCTCGCTTGAATCGAACATGGATCCAATCACGCGCCGGTGCTGAAAGGAACTGGCCAACGAGCGTGTCAAGCGTCGAAACAATTAAGTAAACATATTTCTCTAGAGATATTGCTTACTTAACGTGCCTCGGTTACGCTTCTCGAATATTCGTCCGACGTATTGCAACGCCGCGTTATCGAATGCTTCTATTCTAATGCAGTCTTCCATTGGTAGGTGGAGGGGAGGGGGGGGGGAGGTTGAACGCGCACTCGAAGAATTGACTGGTTGTTGGGTCGTCTGTGGAAGTGGGAGGGGGAGGTCGCGAAAGTACCATTGTGGAAAGGTCGAGAAGTCGGATGTGCTCGATTCCTTTTTTCTTTTTTTTTTAATTTCGCGTTCCCCCGATGCGGTACACGGCGCACGACTTCCGCATTCGCACAGTTGCGTGATGCGGAGGATCGCGAGCACCGCAACTCGAGCGGTGCTTCAACGAAATTTCGTTACTCGCTGTACATCGTTGCGCGATATGGGAATTTGCTCTGACATTCAATGCACCGTGGAAATGAGGGGTGGGGGTATTCTGAGCGGGAGAGAGATAGAGACCGAGATAGAGAATGAAAATTAAACGCGTTTTTTTTTTTTGTCCGTCGACGAGTCTTGAGAGAATAGAACTCGCGACAATGAGGGAAGTGTTAAGTTTAAATCGTTGTTACTCGCTTGCTTTTTCATAATTACACAACTTAATTGGCGATTAAACTACTTTTGATAACTCGTTTAGTAACGATATTAATAATTACACGAAGGCAGTTCTCAAAGGATGTAATTTAATTTTTAATAACAATCAGGGGCAAAATTGTTTGTTGATTTAACAAAATCCCACGATTAATTTAGATAGAAAAAGTGATATAATGTAAGATATAAAGTGTCATACGTTTGTTCGAGATTTATTTGCGAAGGGGCGTACAGAAGTTCATTCCAACGGCATATGCAAGTAGGAGTTAATCGAGTTTTGGAACTTTTGGATTTTAGCGGAAGTAAATATTGAATCGTCCCCGAATATCCAATTGTCCGTTTTTCAGGGACTTTTTTCTGCCCTGAAACTAAACGTCCTTGACATTCCTTCAACATTTTTAAATTCTCTTTCCTTTCTTTTATGTCACCCCCCCCCCTTCGTTGCTCTCCGGAGCCTCCCGCACTTTAGTCGCCACTCTTCGCAGTATATCCAATTAGGCCTTAATTGAAACACCGTGTTCCAGCAACTGCATAGCACGCGATGCTCCGCGCGCGTGACAAGGTGGGAAAGAGATTGAGAAATGATATTAATTCCCTGGTGCAACCTGCCGTTCGTTGGCTTGTCAGCCGGAACTGTAATTGAGAAACAATGAGTAACCACGTACGCACCTGGACGAGTTTTCGAGACAGTCGCCAACGTTTTTGTTAAACGGAGAATCCGTTTAACGTTTTAGGGGAGATCGAAGAGAAGGTTATTTGAGGTGCTCGCTTTACTGGAAATGTCGTCTTTATCGGATTGACATTTTCGGTGAGAAGGTGATATCAGGAATGGTATTTTGAGTGTGATTGCACGGGAAATACGTATTTGCGGAGTTATTTGAAAATGAGACTCGCCGGTAAATGAAAGAATTTGTAATAAAGATTATGTTACTTAATCAAAAAAAAGGTTAGGTTACTCAAGTGGTAGTTTTGAGTTGGTAGGAAAATAATCTGGGGGTGAGAAGAGTCCGACCGTCAAGAAAATTTTGGTTTATATATATATATATATATTTGTAGTTGTAATTTATATATATATATATATATATATAAATGGGTGTTTTTAGTTTATATACGTTTCTGGTATCGGATTACACAGAAATAGAAGTGTAACAGAAATACGGTAATGTGTGACTCTCCCAGGCAGGACTTACGACCTTGTTTGTGAATCGTTTTCTACGCCGACCGAGACACATGTTTTCAATATGTCTTCGAATTTGGAGACCGCATGATCGTGCTCATGTACAACAAAGTAAACAAGACGAGAGAGTTATTCATCTCTGTCCAGTTTGAACTACCGTATATTACATTATGAGAAACTACCCACCCAAAAATTGACGTATCTAACTACACTACTCAGACGGCGCCAAATTTGAATTTCTGCAATCGAAAACGACATTCTAGCATGTACTTTCAGCGAGGTCCGACCGTAGCTCTTGATACATATTTTTATTCCATTTATTTCCATTCCCACTTTTCGTCAACTCTTTTTGTCTTACATAAAATTTCGCTTAATTTATTCCAGAAAATAAATCATACCGCAAAAGTCAATAATATCTTCAATCCTTGCAAACACTTTTTTCTCGAGAACACTATAAGACGCTAAATTCTCGCCCTGCCGTTCATTGATTTCACCAACACACGTTTCGCAATGTTGACACAACCAAAAGATTGGCGCTTCAGGGTAAACCGATTAATCATCTTCATTATACACAGCAGCGAGTGAACAAATCGCAGGGAAACGGTCACGGCTTCGCTCGCACGCAACACGCCTTAAGCGCCAAAATCGGCGATCATTCCCGGCCAAATCTCGTATCTCGGTACGAAACATGGCAAACAATCGCTGCTCGGAAGGACGATACGGTATTTCAGCCAAGAGCGCGGTGAATTCTTTTTCCCCCGAGTGCGTGCCTCTTGTATTATTTTTTACCTCGGCCTTCACCCATATTCCCCGTCAGTTCGCTACAGTGTTGCCGGCGCTGGACAGACCCAGCAGAGCCCCTGACGCAGCTCTCGTTCTCGCCGTCCACCGCCACTCGCGATATCTGCCTATCGCATTGATCGGGGTAGGACCTTCGTCTCTCTCGAGCGACTCCTGCCAGTACCGAGGATAAATTCATCTCTTTGCACAGCCTATCTTCTTTCTGGCCGCTCGACTAAACGGGACTGTATATTAGGTCGGAAACTATGAAACGGGCGTTGAATAAACGCCCAGACTATACAAAAACGCCCGTTTCATAGTTTCCGTCCTAATACTCGTATCAAAATGCGATTGAACGTTTTACCGGAATCACACTCTCGCATGGAAAAGCTTCCTTCGCATTTTGCTGTTAGTGGGATCCATTAATTTAATTCTTTTGCGACGCCATTTAATTTTTGAAAAAACAATTGCATTTCACGAATTAATCGATGATTTGGATATTTTTGAATCAAGTATGTAAGAGCAGCTTGAAAACAAGCTTATTTGCAGAATGTAAGTAATTATTTAAGTAATTATTTAAGATTTCAGATTATTAATTTTTTTAAACTAGTTTAGTTTAGTTGTACCTTTTATCTTTTATTCGTAAAATTTAATAACTATTTTCCTTATTTGATTAGTATAATGAGAAATATCATTTTCTAGAGTGCAATGGTAACTGAAAAGACTTCGGACGTGCCTCCCTTAACGTAATTGAATTGTCGGATGCAATAACAGCACTTGCGCTGCATTTCTTAGAACGAAGAAGGCGTACCGAGCCTTGTGAGAATGCAATTTTCAAAGTGGTCGAAAATCCCACGCCGTGCGGGAGAATAATTTCCTCCGGACAATTATTTTCTCATCGCATAATTCTTCGGCGTATAGATTAAACTCTTAAATTTTAATTTATCGCAAATTACATTCTCGCGTAGTCCACACCTTTGACGAAAAGTGTTACCTTTCTTCTCGTCAGAAGTGCTTTGACGAAGAAACCATTTTATGTTTGGGATTTCGAGTTACAAAAAAAAAATGATCCTCTTTTTTTATAACAAATTGTTTCCCTCAATTTTCGTCATCTCTCTTTTTCCTTCTCTCTATTTCCAAAGCTAACCGATCCGTCGGAAGTGAACGTTCACAGATGAACAAATTAATCAAATTTCTTTCCACGCGAGCAGTTTTGCCGATGAAGAAATGCAGGGGAATTGCGCTTGAATGAATCAAGAGGTGCCGTCAAAGAATGTCAAGGGAGGAATGGTAAGGTCACGTGGTGGATGTTTTCTAATTCAGCAAATGTCTCCTGCATTGAAGCTACGTCAATTGTGTCATGCCGCGTTAATAAGATTCTAACCTACATAGCGCGGACACACCGAGTATTCGCGGTGGAGCCGAGGGCGAAGCGTATCGATCGGCCCTCCGGCTCCTCTTTCATTCCTGCCATATTCAGCCTCGTTTGATCTCTGACAATTATTGTTATTTAATAATTCGCTGGAAACACCATTGTCATGCGGATGACTTAAGTGGGGAAATCAAACGTGACGTTCATCGCGAAATGGCAGAACAAATATGCAGTTGTGTGCGAAGAGTACTCGGTGTTTCAATGTTGAGGATTTCCTTTGTATTTCTACTCACATCCGATCCATATTTGCACAGTCTGATTATGAAACATATTTATACGTCGAGTTGCAAAGGATTTGCACTTTTTGGTATATTTTTGTTTCGTCGTTTCACTGTACTCGCTCTTATTACCGTACTGTTCTTGACTGTGGTTGTTCTTACCAACAGACCGACACTGAAAAGTGAATGACGCGGCATAAAATGGAGCCAAATTCGTTCCATTGGATATCAGCGGATGAACATCGTGAAAATAATACCGGAACGTATCGACCACGTTTTTCTTCACATTTTCCCTTCGCGTCATCGGAATCATGATTTATGGAATGATTAATTCGGTGACTTACGAAATCGTAATTTATACTCGTACAAAAAAGTGGATTCGTGTTTGTTCTACGTAATTCAATACTCTGAAGTTGGCTTTGTATCGTAATCACACATTTGTATTAACTCACATTCATTTTTCACTCTTCATCCGTTGGCACCACTGTTGACGAAAAGCTTTACAAAAAAAACCTTTTCATCTTTTATCTCTATATCATCTTTTATCTCATCTTTTTTAATATTTCCAATAACGTATACAAAATTTTCGGAACAAATATTTTTGGTATTTAGAGTGGAGGAATTGAGGGGCGGGGATGAGGAGGAGGGGGGAGGCGGTGTTGTATTTTACGCCCCTTGTCACATCCCTTAACGTTATCGATTTTCGGGTTATTCGTTGCAAACAGTCATTCGATGTCTCGCGTTATTGGCGTTTACGTCATTTCGACGTCTTTGAAGTGGCGGAGCGTCCGAGATAGACCGATCGGTCGCCTGATAGAAATTGCGCAGTCAAGGGCACACGTGACAAACGAGCACGCATCGATCGAGTCCAGTTCCCCATCACCGGTTATTAATTAATTAATTAAAAACTTTCCACCGCGTTGTTGATTAATTCACGCGAAATCGCCTATCATTGACTCACGCGAACTACAAACATTCGCGTCCCACTGCAATTTTCCAGCGGACCGATGCATTTCCATCATCGAGTTAAAAATAATTTTCCAGTTTCACGATCAGAGTCATTTCCGCGGCGACTCGAAAGCCGCCTCCCGAAGCTGTATTTACGATCGATGAGCCGAATTGCCGGCTTACAAAGAGTTGGGTTAGGGTTGGATCGGCCATTAAGAATTTGCGGCAATCCGCACCCTTTTTTCCCTAAGTCGGTCGAGTGCTTGGCCAAGTGACACTGACACTGACGAGTCGTTTCCGGTTTTGCTAATCGACCGCGACGCTTCCAACGGGACGGACCGTTCATTCATGACCGAGAGTCGTCCGTCACGGACGTTCTGATCAATCGGATGTTCGTTTGAATATCAATTAATTTATTTGAATATCGGCAAATGTGCATGCGACTGTGGCATGTGTTTGCGGTTCACTTGCACAACAGATATTTCATATACGAGAATAACGATGATAATTGTAGGGGGGGGGGGTGGAACGTAGTTGAGATATCAACGACCGAGAATGTTCTAAAAATGTGTAATTTAAATTTACTGTTATTTTTTACGTAACCATTTTGTTAGTATAATCAAAGAAAATTATGGTTGATTGCGTATTTTTTCCTTTATTAGTTATAACGAAGGTGAAGTCTTGATTCCTTTTGATTGCAATTTGGGGAATAACAGAGAATCGTTTGAAAGGTAATTACACATTTGCTAAAACCTAATTTCGATCTTCTCACCGGCAAGAAACAGGTATCTGTATAAATTTCCGTCTCCCCTCCCACATCTCCACTGTGCACATCACGTGACCCGTAATTGCTCCAAGATTCGTACGGTTTATGGCAACAGGTAGTAAATAAAGTGCAGAAGTAACAGTTTTGGTAACAGAAGTTACAGTATATCGATTTCACTGTTACTGGAAGCAAGTTTCTCAATTTCACATTCCTCGCACCAAATGCGCCAAGGAAGTGATTTCTGCACCGATAACAAACTGTTTTTTGCTGCAGTAACGAATTACGCGATGGTTTTAAGAACATTGTACATTTTGAGTATGAAGCATTTTTTCCCTTTTTTTTACATACATGAATTACGTAAAATAGAGAATAACGTATGATCTGAATAGGTGACCTGAACATTCATTTAAAACGCATTAATTATCGACGCCATTTTGAATCACGAGTTGCGCATTATTTTCCCAGTGTTTGTGTTATTTATTTCGTTCAATCATTGCGCTTGACGCGGAGAGTCCGTGCGTTATTTTAATTATATATCACGAACGTCACGGGAGAGGAGGGGGGGGGGGTAGTGAAGCCAATAATTAAATAAATCTCTTTTCACGTCTAATTCAAATGAAAATTAAGTGACGACAATTCGAATAACGCCAACTTAAAATTTTCAATACAGCTGTATTCAAATACATCGATCGTAAATGATATTTTTCGCGAAATTTTACGATCACTACTTCGTGAAATAATAGATTAGAGGCACAAACGTATTTACGAATAGAAATTGTAATTTTCCTCGTAATTTTATCTCACAGTTTTTTCCCTCGGAAAATATTTACGAAATTCACGAAATATATTCCATCGTCGGTTAAAATCGGTTTACCCTAAAACGCAAAATATTTTCGTTACAACGGCATATCTCGCTGCACATTTACTCGTCCCAATATCTCAAAGTTTATGCAGGGCCGTAAAGAATTTACGCGCTCTGCGTCACTTTACAAGTAAATCGACGAGTGGCGGGGTTATGATGTCACCGTGGAATACATTTAACAGTTATATAAGTGTTGTAATTCATTACGCTACGTGCCATTAAGCGGCGACCTTGCTTCATAAAATTTTATCGCAGTCGATATGCAAAGGAGCCTGTTTTTTCAATTTTTCCCCGGCCGCCTCGTAAACCCGAAAACACGCGAACGCGTATCGAAATGTTTATCTCTCGTCGACATTTCCAGCTTCGACCTCTTCGACCTATTTCCCGACTCTTTCAGCGCGCGCTTCACTTTCAGCGAAACCATCATTCGCTGAAGTACATTACATTTACGTTTAAAAAAATGTACACATATATAAATCCCGAATACCTGTAAGATATTTGTACAAATATAAAGAAATTAAATCAAAATAAATTTGTTTGCTTATCGAGGTAGACATTTTCCTCTCTTCGAATTCAATACCAAATTACATCTTTTCACCTCCTTTTCGCTTCCTCCGAACTCTACGGAAACGAAACGAAACAAGCTGAAGGAAAACTGAGCGAGAGTCTCGTTTGCGTCGGAAAACGTGGAAAAGTGGAATTTCATGCACCTTTTGAGGCTGAAACGTTGCTGAAGAGATTGAAAATCACATTGCAATTTCGGTCTTTCTCTCCAGCGGGAAGCGATCTGTTAAAAAACTAGGCCTGGCATTTCGATTCTGGTCTGTCCAATCGGCATGCAGGCGTTTCCACCACGCCGAATCGATTTTCCTCATCGTCGGTGTTTCCCCGATAGAATTATACAAGCCGGTGTTTTTCATTCGTTTTTATTACCGTTCAACTTCCGTTTTTCTATAACGGAAAAACAAATGAAAACGTTCGATTTGATACTTTCCTTTATAAAATCGGTAACTACATTTTAACAAAAATCTTTTCATTTTACGTTTGTTTTTTTTTTGTATACAATTCATTGCACAGAAACGTCGGAATGAGTTATGTATAAATATCGCTTCAAGTTGTTGTAATTTCCGTTTAATTAATCGCGAGTGAGTCACGTGATTGGGTAATTAATTGGTCAAAGGAAGAGAAATAGCCTGGATGGTTTCCAATTATCATTTTTCCTCGTAAATACATGAATTACATAATCGAGTATTGTTGCAATACACGGTAATATATAGCAATGATAAATATGTTGATTATATACGTGAATAATTTTGAAAAAATATATAAAGCAGAAAAACACGTGGTGCGTGAGAAAGGCGTAATTATTTCAATTGAATTTTCCCCGGGGAAAGATTAGAATCCATTGTTGCTCAATCTGACTGGCGTAGTGCGGTGTTTGGTTGAATCAGTGTTTGGTCATTCTTACATAATACCTTGATATTGGCCAGTTTATTATATCATATCTCGCGGCATATTCAATGACCGTCTAATTGCGTTAATAAATGGCATTTGACATCAATTGCAGCAGCAGCGCGTTCACAACTCGCACATGTGCTGTTTATCGATGCTCGGTCAAGGGGCGACACACATCGTCGAATTGACGAATGGTACCACTTCCGGTTTACGCTAAGTCGGCTGAATTCAGGCCGCTGAAATTCGAAATCAAAAACAAAGATTTGCGATCGTCGGTACCGATAAAGACAAAGGAACAGAAGAAGATTAAAAGTAGAAAAAAAATAGAATATATATGTGAATTACTTTTTTAATTAGAAATCGCCAGATATGTCAATCGTATTACTTTTCTGGTAGAGACAAATTAGATATTTAATAATACGTTAATTAAACTAAAACGTTTAAATTAACGTGTTTCATAAATAATAAATAAATAATTTAACGATTAAAACACTTGCAATAAAGCAATGCTGTTATAAAACAATGTAAGGGCGATGATTGGTTGATACGGAAAAGTGAAAATTTTTGGAGATCTTATTTCTCATTTTTTTTCACAGTTCCTCTCCTCATTTAAATATACGGAATATATAACGACGTTCCTTACAGAGCGCACAGGTTCACAATTTCAAATTAAAAATGTTTGTAACTGCCAAATATCCACTATTCGTGCACGTATGTAACGGTCGTTATCACGTGATCAGATGACTCGGCGCGCGCCAAATTCGAATTTTCTTTAAAGAGATGACGACCGTGTCTCTTCACAGGGAATAATGAGCAATAATATAAAAGAGGTTAACTATTCGCATCCGAAACCATTTTTGCTTTGTACAGAAAAATAATTAGTTATAAATACCGTGCACGTTGTTTACTGCTCTTTTTTGCGCCGATAAAAAAAACATTAACATCTTTTCTTACCGCACATTTCAAAGCGCAGCCTCAGCTCGTCATTACGATGCAACACGGTACCGAGATTGGAAACCGGTTAACGCGAAAAAAGTGGACAGAGCGTGTTACTTTTAATTGAACGGACAAGTAGTGGTTAATTTAGCTGCGTTTGAGTATAATGTTACGTCTTAAAGCCGTGATACATCTTTTGTAATACATCGCGCAAAATTCTGCATTTTAATCTTTAAAGGCATCAGTTAATTTTATTGAAAATTTATATAAATTTTATTACGTTGCACCATCAAATTTTTATTGTAACAAAAAATGTTTAATGCAATCGCCTAACTGAAATTTTCTATCGTGTTTATTACATTTGCCTTTTTGAAAGTATTTGACCGATGGTGAATTTGTTACAATTTTATATATTTTGCACAGAAATAATGCACGTTTTCGAAATACAGATAAGTTTGGCCTACGTTTGTGATGCAGAGATTTGATGGCTCGCATAACCAATCGCCGGTCGACTGAGATTCGTCGTCGGCGTGTGTTCATGAACTACGCCTTTCACTAGCCTTCACCTCGATTAAAACTTGTCACTGAACTTAAACGCCATACGTTGCACCGATTCGCCCATCGCGAGTATGTTTACGTTTGCGGCGGGACATCGCATTTCGCGACATCGGTGAATCGCATGAATAAATTCAGTAGAAGGAGAAAAAGCATAAGAAAGAAACAAAATGGCGGCCTTCGAATGATTAAAAAAAAGTACTTACACTTTACGCGGTGCTAAATTGAAAATCACCCGACGTTCGTAACTAAATACAAAAATTAAATAAAAAAAAAATTCTTAAAAATAAAAAGAACGAGTTGTTCCCGTCGTTTGTTATTAATTAATTAACCGACAAAAAGGTTTTTCAAAAGAAGAAGAACGAAGTAAAAAAGAACGTTATGCCAAAATCTATAAGAATACATATTTCTCAGCGTGTATCGAAACAAACAAATTTACTTACTGGAATTAACATAAGAACTAATTAATTAATTGAATAAAAATATGAATGCATTTCAGCAAATGACAATCATTTGCGTATATTAGCAGGTATAAAACGTACTTTGTTTATTTCTATCCTCATATATCACTGTATTATTAGCTCATTCGATATATTCATATCGGCCTATTAATATATCACCGACTAAGATTACGTTTATCGCCATATTAGTATACAGCGTGCACAGACCACACGCATCTGTGTACATACACACGCGCAACAATGTATATCTATATATATTCCCCGTTCCCTCCATTTCTCTTCTTACGCAGCGTGTCAATCCGTATCGGCGCTGATTGTTACGCAATTAATTAATCAGCGTAGTTCGCGTATTCGCATACCGGCGCTCGCAGTTCGCGTAGACGATCGTTGCACCGTGTTATCTAATTATAGGCCAAGGCAAAATTCACTCCGCTATTTGTTTCTATTTCTGTCACTCGCGTGGTAATGAACTCCAACCATTTCGTGATCGCCTTTTCACGACGCCGGCTCGCCGATTATGTTGGGTAAGGAACGTTCCCCGAAAAAGCGCCCGACCTTCCCGTTACGCTCGTTGAAAAATCCGGTACTCGCGAGTCACGTGACGTCTTTAGCATACGCGTCTAATCCCGCGTTTCCTCGTAGTGTCTCGCGCAGTGGTTCTCAACCGATGAAAGCAAATTGTAAATTGTGTTGAAATGTGAAATGACCAGAGTTAAATTAAACTAAATTAATTCTTTATAATTGGAACGTTTTTTTTTTTTATTACATCGATTTTAGCATACTCTCACGGCGAAACTTCAGTTCAATTGAAATACCTAATTTTTATAAAATGTAAATTAATAATAACGAATTAATGGATAATCAGCGAATAATATGACAAATAACGACTGATCATTTTGCGACAAAAAATCACATTCCGGTAAAGTAGCCGAAATTTTGGTAAAACAAACTTTTCGTTGATTCGCTCATTTTATTTACGTATTTAAATTGTCGAGTACACTTTCCACATTTAAAAGTGAAACTGTCTTTGGCGAGTGTTTTCCACAGACGGAATATCACTTTCCCACTCGCCTGTCCCGCCATACGCGTACAAAGTCCCTGCGTATGCGAGGCGCGGAATGCGGACGCTGAAATCATTCTGAGAAAAGATGGCGAGCGTGGCTCACAAGGCGAAAGAAATCCGTAGCACAATGCGAATATTAATTGATCCTGTGTACGGCGTATTCCGAGCGGCCTCGTTCTCCCTTCATATCCTTAATCCTGATGAATAACGAGGTTTCCCGCGTTGCACACAGGGGGGATAAATTAACACGATGGCACCGTTAACCGATCTGCAGGCGATCTTATCCACCGTGGTAATGTCGATTTAAATCGCACATTTTGTCCAAATTTACGACAAAGAAATGAATAAAGTACATAAATTCTTTAAAATATCAAAGACTTAGCAATATATATTATAATTATAATATTATAATATTGCTATATATATATATATTATTTACTTGTACAGCACTGATTTGAAATAGAAAGAAAAAGTAAAAAAATATTAATTGAATATTCGTTTAAATACCAACAGACTGTAGTAAGTTGAAAAAGAAACTATTAACACTTTATCGACCGGTCGTGGTTGAGGCTATTACTCAGTAAGTACCGGCTTAATCGCGCTCGAATTTACTCCCAGTACCGGCTAAATTTTCACTATGCATTGTGTTGTGCTTATTATAAAATGCTGCGAAATTATAAAAAGAGCAACCCACTGACAAAAAAAGTCGATAACTAAAAGCCAATTAATAGGCTACCGGTCAATAAGCGCTGACAGTCGAAAAGCCGATAAATAGGCTACCGGTCGATGAGCGTTGGGAATCGAAAAGCCGACAAATAGGCTACCGGTCGATAAAGTGTTAACATAGATCGAGTATCTTCTTGGAGAAAAAAAAAACATTATAATATGCCAAGTGAAAAGGGAGGATGTAAAGGAGAAATGTGTCTCGAGATACGCCGCTGAATTATCTTTTTGCTCGCAAAGAGATCATGACTCTTGAAGAAGGCCGGGAAGAGCTCCGTTTCTTTCGTGGAAGCCGTGAATGGTCCGCGACGATAACGTTTATGAAACTGTTCCGGTGATCAAGATAATTAGTATCTATTGCGAGCTGACTTAGCTCTCCGGTACAAAACGACGA
Organism: Nixonia krombeini; assembly: GCA_022817245.1. Taxonomy (NCBI): domain Eukaryota; kingdom Metazoa; phylum Arthropoda; class Insecta; order Hymenoptera; family Scelionidae; genus Nixonia; species Nixonia krombeini. Next base: position 6,494 of record JABFPT010001522.1, on the reverse strand, counting down.
CGTTTTTCCCATGACGACCAACGACCGGCTGTCGCCCAGATAACGAGACAACTGAATCCGGCCAGTTTAATTTGATCGATGTGTTGCTCCTGTAATTGAAAGAGCTCTCGGTTGATAATAATCGTCGTCTCTAACCGACGGCGGGGTCGATGATATCGCCCGAGAAATTACACCACGAACCTTTCGTTTCTGTGAAAGGTATCATCGACGATTTCGACACGTTCCGAAAAATATGGCGTTGTTTCAACACCAAATTCGATTAATTCGGTATTGTCATTTTTAACATACAATGTGGCAACGTTGCAATGCAGAAGCGTTGGAATAAATCGTTGAAATAATTCGTCAACGTAACTCGTAATTAAAATATGCCGTTGTTGCAATTGTTAGGTTGGAAACTATGAAACGGGCGTATTATTTTAGTCCGGGCGTTTATGCAACGCCCGTTTCATAGTTTCCAACCTAATAATTTTGTTTAATCGAATAAAGGCGTGATGAAAATTGTCAATAGTCGCGGGACGTCGAATTTCTTTGAGCGTCGCTTTCACCCCGCGCTCCTGTTGATTCCCGGCCATTGTGAATAAGAGTATCGTATATCGAACGGAACGCGTCGGAACCTGCCCGATTGTGCAATCCGTCACACTTGCCGGTATAACGGGTCAACACTCCGCGACACGAAACTAGTTAAGTAACGACTAGCGTAATATTCCCCTCTCCCCCTCCATCTTCACGTACTACATATAGGATCACATACACGTACCAGTGAAAAAAACGGAATTCTTTCGCGATTTAATGCATGTACGCATGTTCCCGCGGAACATCATTTTCATACCTTTCAGACGCGCGTTATTATTACTTGGAAGACTCGACGCCGCTAATTGAGTCGTCGAATAGCCGACGGTGACGTGACGTGATTAGTGCGGTGCTTCGCTCATTTCTCTCAGCAAGAAAAACGCCAACATTTATCCGCCAGGCCGCGGCTATTTCCCCAACGTTATTACGGGACGGAAAAACGCATTGAAGAAATATTACCACTTTTGGACTGGCATTTCGTCCATTTTGACAGTATTATTGTTTGACTAGATCGTCATCGGTGATATATATATATATATATATGTACATATATATATAATGCGTGGTTTAAAATATTAATTAATTAAATATAACTATTTTGAATAATTATGAAATAATTTAATATGTATGAAATAATTAACAAAGAAAATTGTCGTAAATAATTGAGGTGTTATAAATAAAAAATACATGACTATTTTTCTCAGTATTTGGACAAAAGAAAAAATGAAGAGCGCAATACCTTATTAACAATTTATATGATAATATGCATAAAAAATGAGTGTAAAAATATGCGGAACATGGACACGATATCAGAACATTTACCGTAACGCGTAACGGCACTTTTCGAAATTGTCACCTTTTTGCCGGTTTTCGGTAGTGTAATTTCATAGTGACGGCAGTTTTTAACGGTCGACGCGAGTGCGGTCTCGTTCGCGAAAGCAGCGCATGTTCCTGCAAACCGCGATGCGAAACCGAATCCAGCAGCGCATTTTGTAATAATTGTAGACCTCGCGATTTTTGCAGGAATCCGCGTATCAGGTTTATCGCGCTAAACAGAGGTTGCGAATTTCCACTGTTGAATACCAGTGACGTTTCTACTCGTTTCGTTTCGTCATAACTGATACCGACTTTTCATTTGTAGACCAACGCCGCATTTCTATGGAAAAAGTCCGTACTTCCGGTTTTCGATTGAATGAGAGAGATTTATTCAATTTTTGATTTATTCAACGTTTCAAAAATTTTCATTTATTTTTGAGAGAAAAAATTGGTTTGGAAGCGCGGACGCTTAACTCGAGTGCGAGGCTTAAATCGAGTACGAGGCTTAAATCGAGTGCGAGGCTTAACGCGAATACGAGGCTTAAGTCGAGGTTGCGTTACGCGTGCCGCTGTTTTGTTGCGTCGGGAACGCGGCGGCGAGCGCAGGTATTATTCGCGCATTGGGTCAAGAGCAATAACGTGAGTGCAGGCTGCTGAATAATTCCCCGCGGTGCGAATGTACACGCTCTCGTTCATTTAATCGTGCTCACGAAGCGATCGGGGAGGACCGATATTAAAAGGGAAGCTGACGAGACGCTCGACCCTGACATGTGTGTTGTGTCACAGAAATCCGGCCTATAAGACACGCACGTCGGTTTCAAAAAATGTCAAAACTCAAACCGTAAGCGAGATTTTCACGAATAATATATGTGTTTCTGTGCATAATTTTCTCTCAGTATAAAATTGATGCACAGAATTTTTAATTTTGGTAAATTTCGTGTAACTAATATAAATACACCTACGTAATTTACACGTATATAATTTTCTTTTACGTTAAAAATGTACATTTTTATTAAATTTAATCAAGATATAAACATATTCACCTAACTTCAATTTTTCCAAGTTGTACCCCCTGAAATACCTTAAATCCAGTTCTATTTAAACTGCTTTAAGTGTCACGAGAAATGAAATTTCGCGTAACAAAAGGTGAATTTAGGTTGGGTTAAATGTAAAGAAGGCGAGGTTGAGGCACCGGCCTGCGGGAATTCTAACATTGCCGTAGGCCGAGCGCAAACGCGCATACGAGCTTTGCACAGTTTAATATACAGACGTAAAGTGGAGCTTTCGCCCTTTGCACTCGGTCTACAAGCGTTGTTCCAGTACAGAGTACACAGATGCGCGTAAATCAACGCGATTCCTCGCAACGTTCCTTTCCCGTTCGCGAGATTTTCATGCGCGTAACTCGTGAGTATCGGCAAAATGGTATCGGTATGATCGGTAAAGTTATACCTGACGGATCGTCGAGAAATCATCCGTCGAGTAATTCTTGGCGAGGGAATCGAGAGTTTGCCACGCTCGTCGCCTTGGTCACGCTTCGCGGGCAGCCTTACTTCTGTCTCCGCTGCCTTCGCAGTCAATGAACTCGAAGTTTACACAGCGACTCGTCTGGTACTAACCCTGTCCTTTAATTGTAACCAGTGCCAACGAACGTTTCTTCAGCGATTCAAAAATCTGTCGTTTGAAGGCCTTGCTCAGGCAAGAGGCAGCGGCAAAAAGTGACTTGTAGATCGTTATGGTCTTTTTGGTACCGAAACGGATTACAAAAGCGAGAATAACATTTTCAGGGAAGAATATTATTATTATTTCTGACTATGACTTGCTGAGAAACTACCGTTACCATAATACCATGTCACATTCGGAACTATTAAAAAAAAATCTTAAAAAGAAATATAAATTTAAACAAATGTAAGTTTAATTTGTTATTAGATGATCGACATTGTTTAGTGAAATCAAATTGAAGAAAGACAGCGTTAACGTTTCTTTCTCTTTCGGTTTTCGTTTGTCGGTTTTGAAACTGGAAGGTTAAATAACCGTTAGAAAAATCACGTGTATAAAAAACTGAAAAATGTTCTTGTGAATATATTGTTATCATTTTTTCCGATTCTGATTTCATTAAAGTGGGGGAAGGCGGTGGCATGTACATGTAAAAATGTTTACGTTTAAGAACGAGAATTACTTTGCATACCGGTTGGTTAATGGAAAACAAGGTTTACGGTGTAATATATTTGGTACATAAAAAACCATGTTAATATTTTTCTACATTCTCTGGCCATGCACCAATTTCTAACTATAGCAACCGTACTCTGCCTAACTATACAACCATCCTCAGCAGCAGACAATTCTGATCACGCTTAAGGAATATAAATTCAGATCCATTTCTTAGATCCGCTTGAACGTAATTTATGATCCTGCCGTGCATGACGAATGTAATGGCAAACGTAATGTATAATATTTTTATGCTACAGCGATATTTGTTTTAACTAAATTCAGATACAGTTACCGTAGTCCGTTATTAGAAACGTGGCGGTTGGAAACTATACGTAAATATGTAATAATTGAAATTGCCATTCGAAATTGTTTAATTATTATTGTTTTCTAGTATATTTGCACATTCACTGTAAACACTTTTATTCATTTTACTTTTTTTCATGAAATAATGAATTTGGGACATAAATTACGTAGGGATACATTCATTATAGAAAAAATAATATTTAATATTTTTCTTACTTTGTTTCATAACCTTGTTGTAAAATAAGTTCAAAATGAAATGAATACTCAACAGTTATAAATTAGCAAAGCATAATTTTCTTGGGTTAATTAAAGTGCTTCCGAACATTTAATACGCTTTGAAGAAATTAAAGACACTCAAATTTATTACACTGAAATTTCGTCATATTTTGATGTGCATTGGAAATTCTACAGTTTATATAACGTAAATTTTATGTCGATAGAATTTTTGAAATCGAAATTTATGCGTTTAATACGGTATTGGAAATTCTTCGAAGAATTTTGATATCTCTGCCGTATCACATATATACTAATATTATACAAGTTCTCGCTCAGTATTCCACGCAACGAATCCCTCCGAGAAATTATACTCAATTTAAGTTTCTAATTAATTTTAGTACTGAACGAATAAATCACGTCGTACCAGTTATATTTTTGTGAGTGTAAAAAATATCTGCTGTTATCAAAGAATAGAGCTAATATTAATCATGTTCGAAAATGTATGCCTAACAGTGATAATGTAAACTGGATCGTTTATTATTATATATTTATAGTTATTTATTAATAATATACAAAATCCGCAGTACACGAAGAAATAAACAATTTTTTTTACTATACTTTGATAAAAAACTACAGTATGTGCGTAAAATAATAGATTTATTATTAGAAGCATACGGTAATTTTATACAAAATTTGTTTTTTTTTTTTTTGTTATTTTCGACGTTCGCTCGTCTAATCAAAATGATTAATGCAGTATTAAATTATTATATTTAAATACACTTTTTGTTTTGTACAATGAAAAGTGTTGTTTGTCATATCAGACGAATGGCGAAGTACATTTTTGACACACACAAATTTCTTCTACTCGATTAAAAAAAAGTATGTACATCGACATGTGTGATGTCCTTAAAGGAACAAGTAGTAATTCATTATATATCGTTTTTCTCTGCTATATTAATACCAATTGTGAAAGGTGGTTATAGAAACTAAAAATAGACGAACGGTCATGGCAATTATTCATTTTAGTTGTTGACGACACAAAATTGTGTCATAGCTGTTTCCACAGTTGTTTACAAATTTATATCTGTAGAGTTTTTGCAATATTTTTTTACTGATGTTAATCCCATAACAATGTCCCGATTAAGTCATCAATGATTAAAAAATTGATCCATAGAAATTGTAATTAAATTCTTTACTTTAAATAGAATAGCTAATAAAAAATTGTTTTTAAATATTAAAAAAATTCTACTTCCACTGTTCCACAGTTATTTGACCACATATTTTACTATTAATACAGACAGGAAAAGCTATGCTTCTATTTACCACAATTCCACGTCGCTTTGTGTCACTTGATCAAATGCGTTCATTACCTCAATCAAACTTTCCCCTTAATGCTCGTTTAAACATTTTCCCTTTACTTTTGTGATACTTTATCTTTGGAATAAAAACGGTCCTAAAACATTTGTGCATTAAATTTTGACAGGTCGATTGTAAATGACGCAGTGGGTAGTCATCGCATAAAGAAGCATCTCTTCGTTCTATTTATACCAACGACGATACACGTCAGATTTATAATAATCTTCAGACAGCCGGTACAATTATTCCTTTTTGTACTTTAATCGCGAAAACTAAGAGCAAATAATTGTCGTGTACTTCGAAAGCAACGTTTCTGGAGAAAAAGTCACTTATGGGACGTATTTCTTTTTTTTATTTTGACGACACAACTTACCCATTTTTCTGTATTGATCCATCGATGACTTATCGATCATGCTGAAAATTACGTTACGTTTACGTATTAAACAAAATTCGAGAAAATTATAAAAAACTAATCAGAAATCTTTCTAATGTAGATAAAAATTTAATAAATTTAAAATAATAAATATACGTTTTATAAATACATTTAATAAACATACGTTTATCAAACGTTTGATAAACATATGCAAATAAATAAAAAAATAAACGAATAAACAGTTGATTCTTGAATATATAAAAAAAAAATTGTATATATAAAATACCTTAATTAGAAGTTCATGAAATGGTTTTGGAAAGAAAAGCAAAGCAAAATTTGCAGTTTGGAATGTACGTGGAGAACGTACGCATGTGTGTGAGTATACGCATTAAACAATTAAATCCATTACTCGTGTAATTGCATTTGCCTAGTTTAGTCATAGTCAAGTCATATCCGCGAGCAACCGGGACAACGTTAACGACCGAACATTTCAGCCATCTGTCAATTTCCCACGCTAATAAACATGCGTGAATTCGGCGTTTGTTTGAAAACAAATCGTTAACTTTGCAAAGGTTTGGCAAATAACGTTACATTGTCGTCGGTGTCATTGTCGCGTCGACGTTAGTGTACAATTAAAGTGTTCAGTGTTGTG